>PVIH01014490.1:7736-53689 GCA_004025045.1 Sigmodon hispidus | reverse complement strand
ATGGGGAGTTGCAGAGAAGAAAAATGATCAGATATGGTGGGAGGGGGAAGAGACCTTCAATAAGGATATACAGGGATGGAAAAAAAATTCAGAGGGAAAGCTGAACACAAAGAAAATATATGTGTAGTAATCTTATTTGCATTTCCACCCTTGATAAGCCATGCTTATGATTATTATCCTCTGTATAGTTATTGTTAACACTTCGGCATTTTTTTTTAAATTCTTTTTACTGTTTTTTTTTTGATAAATACAAAATAAAGAAGGAAAAAAAAAAGAACCTCAATAGGCATCAACATGCCTGACTTCAAGATATACTATAGAGCTACAGTTATAAGAATAGCCTGGTAGTGGCATAAAAGTGGACTTGTTTTTCAATGGAATCAAATTTAGGATGCAGGCATTAACCCAAAAATTATGAACACCTGATCTTCAACAAAGAGGCCCAAAATATTCAATGGTAAAAATATAGTCTTTTTAACAAATGGTATTGGCATAGCTGGTTGGTAGTATGTAGAAAAATGCAAATAGATCCAAGCCTGTCACCCTGCACACAATTAAAATCTAAGTGCATCAAAGACCACAACATAAACCCAGCCAAACTAAACTAAAAAGAAAGCAGGAAATAACTTCCAACAAATTGGCACAGGTGACCACCTCCTAAATATAAAATCAGTGGCACAGACACTAAGAACAACAATCAATAAGTGGGACCTCCTGAAACTGAGAAGCTTATGTAAAGCCATGTACATTGTCAATAAGACAAAACAACAGTTTACAGAATGGGAAAAGCTTTGTATCAAACCTACAAGTGACAGAGGACCAATCACTAAAATATATAAAGAACTCAAGAAACTAAATCCCAATACTTTGAATAACACATTCAAAAAATGGGGTTCATATCTATAAAGGGAATTCTCAGGAAAAGTATTACAAATGGCTGAAAGGCACTTGAAAAAGTACTCAATTTTTTAGCCAACAAAGAAATGCAAGGCAAAACTACTTTGAGATACCACCTGACACCAAGACACAGGTGTGAGCTTTAGAGCAAGGGGAACACTCCTCCATTGTTGGTGGGAGTATAAGCTTGTTCAGCCACTCCGGATTGGACTATGGAATTTTCTCAGAAAATTGGGAAACAATCTCCCCAAGGATCCAGCAATACCACTTCTGGGCATATATCCTAATTTTACACATACATACACCTAAGGCATTAGCTCAACTATGTTCATAGCAGCATTGTTCATAATAGCATGAAACTGGAAACATCCTAGATGCCCCACAACTAAAGAATGGATTAACAAACTGTTGTACATCTACACAATGGAGTACTACTCAGCAGTAAGAAAATGAATGGATGGATTTGGAGATTATCCTCCTGAGAGAGGTATCACAAACCCAGAAATATAAGAAGGGAATGTACTCACTCATTAGTGAACTCTAAGCAAAACAAAAAGCAAAACATATACAAGCTGCAAACCACAACCACTGAACAGCTTAGAATGTGAAAAACATTGGACTGACAAGTTGGATCCCATTCCCACCAGAGGAACACCTGACTCAGTCTTGATATTGGGGTGAGGAAACTAGATCTGCCAGGAGTGTATGCTGAACTTAGCCATACTGGGACCTTGGAAACTCCTGCCTATGATAGGGAGGAGATAAGGAGATGTGGAGAAGAGAGAGTGATTGGAGGGTGTAGGAGAGAAAAAGGACCTTGAAGAAGAATATACACAGATAGAAAATGTGACTTTATTCAAAATAAAGGAAAAGTAAAAGAATGATTTATCATTAATGAGAGCAAATAACAAATGAAATAATCTATAAATAAACCACATTAAAGTTTAATATAAAAAGAAACAGTTAAATAAAACCAACAAATCAGAATAAAAAAGAAGAATCATAAGAAACACACAATCTAGAAACACAAAATCAATAACCATAACATACAAGTAAAACTCAGGAAGTTAAATAATGTCTACACAGAGCACTATGAGACAAAACAAAACTAAATACCTCCCATATTGAGTTAAGTCTGTGTTGACCACATACTGCTGGTCATAGGCCTGCTTTGTGTGGTTTATATAATCATTGGAACTCTATTTTAGAAAACTAATTTTTCCTTTGCATGTGATTGTCAACAGGAGACAGCCACCTGGTTAGGAATCAGAGCTCATATATACTCCATACTCAGTGCTGGACCATCTGCTTTAGCCCTGTGAAGGACCTGTGTCTGCTGACTGAGGCTCTTTGTTCATGGTTATGTTGTCTTTTTGGGCTAGAAATTATTATTACTCACATCTTCTTGCTCATATTATCTTCCCTCTTTTCTACTTTGGAGTTCTCTTAGCTCTGAAGCAAGGTGTTGGTCAGAAAGAGACACTCATTTAGCTCTGAGTATTCCAAGATCTCTCACTCTCTGTACATATTCTTGTAATGGATTTAAGTATTTATTCTAATCAATGTAGGTGGAAGCTTCTCTGATGATGACTGAGTGAGATCCTAATCTATTAGTATAACAGTTTCTTAGAGTCATTTATAGCTACATTCCTTCAGCAAAAAAGTACTATTTGATTGTCCCCTAAGCCTTTGGCCTATATCCATTCTCTGGTTTCAGCTACTAGAGCAATGTAAGTGATGGAAAACGGTGATCTAAATATACTGTGTAAAAATTAATCTTAGAAAGAAACTAAGAGTGCTGATTTTGAGTATATTAAAAATGAATGAGAACACAGCTAAGGTGCTTAAGGGACAAAAAATCAATAAAGAATGTGAAAACTGAATTAAAATATTTGGGGTAAAACTGAAATCCTTGAGATGAATATTCAAATAGATCAAATAAAAGCTTAAAAACAAAACCTCAATAATAGCATGGGACATAGAGAGGAAAGAGGGCAGAGGAATTACTATTTTAGACAAGGTAGAATAATTGCTACATTTAGTCAAGGACACTAAATTATAAATGTGTTAATGGAGTATGTGAAAGAATTGAAACACCATGAAAGAAATTCGGTAAATTATGTGAATATGAGAAGTCTATGCCAAAGTCATAGAAAATATTTTGAAATCACTCATAAAATATCTAACATCTAGGTCAAGAGAAGTATGTCCAGGTACCAAGGCATATTTAAAACTAAGCAGAATCAGAAAACAAGTGTCTCACATCCTTCTAAAGTAAAACACAAACTATATAGAGCAACAAAAGTACATGGAGATGAGTCCCCTTATTGGGTGTCTAGTGCAGAGTTGTCATTCTTGAAGGCATATACACACAATCAAAAAAAAATGTGCCCAGCAGGTTCTATTTATATACATTTCTCATACATTGTTATGTAACAAATATAAGAAAAGAAAAGTAATCTGTCCAGTTGAGAATGGAAGGTATCAAGAGAGTGTAACTTGTAAGAGCTAGAGAGAGGAAAGGGCACAAGGTAGTGATATAATTCTATTTCAATTAGAAACAACAAAATTTAAATAAAATAAAGCTTACGATGAAAAATTAAAAGTTATAGATGAAGAAATATGACCATCAGTATGATAGATTGGCACTTACTGGACAATTTAAAACCAAAAGGCTCCATATTCTGAAAGACCACAGGTGTCAATCCAGACAACTATATTCATCCAATCCATCTACCACGACTGAATTAGAAGTGAAAATTCTATGCTAAAGTTAGGGCCAAAAGAATTTAGAACCCACAATTCAGTCAGCACTAGAGAAAATACAAAAATTAATATTTCATACAAATGGGCAAGGGAAACATAAAAAAATAGTGTGCTAAGGAAGATTTAAGCAAATGAACATTAGCAAAAGAGAACAGAAAATCAAAAACGATGTGACTTGATGAATAATTTACTGTAATAATACTGATTGTCAGTGCTATCAATTCTCCAACAAAAGACAGAATCCAACATTTTAATAGGAAACATGATACTTTAATTTACCTCCTCCAAGAACTATATCGTACCTTAAAAGAGAGAATCTAGATCAGGGTAAAACAATGAACGATATTATGCCAGGCAGATATTGGTAGGAAGCAGGCATTTTTATTTTAATATGTGACATATGTTCTATAAAGCTGTCGTGCCATCTCCTTCTAAGAATAAAATACAATGAATAAGCAAGAAAAAATAGCAAAGTTAAGTGACAAAGCTTTAAAAAGGCAAAGCATTCTGGCTCGAACTCCATGTCTAGTCTAGCTACTTGGAGCTCGTTGGCTCTGGAATGACTGTTGGAACCATGCACAGGACTGAACATAACATTTGGTTTATTTTGAGAGTAACTTACAGTAATAATATGGTGTGTTAAAAGACCTGGAGATACAGTGTTTTGTAGTAATTAATTTTTAGTTTTAAGACATAGATGTTGCTAAAATATATTATTAAAAAAGTGTACCTCATTGTGCTCATATGGGATTTCATTTCAAAAATATTTCCAAAGGAAAGTTTTTCATCAAAAAAGAAACGCAATACCATTAACATAGATTACAGTTCTATTATATTAGTATATTTTAAATTTTAAACAGTTATTAAAAATAAAAAGTAAAAGTATTGCAAAATGAACACAATAATTTCTAACATTAAAAAAACTCATTTTAAGTAACTCAGTAAATTCAAAATAAAACAAAAAAGAGATAAAATACTATGTTATACATATGCAATATGCTGTGATTCTCTTGGGAAGGGCAACACACTTGAAATCTGAACCACACCAAGCAAGAAAGTTTATCCTAATGTCCATGTCACTGTGGGTGAATTATGTGAAGCTAGCTTGCAGTAACAAACAGAAACACCCTTTGCCTCCACTCTAACAATTTTTAGTTTGAAAAACTGTCTCAGGGCCACTGCCATTGAACTGTCAGGAAACACAGATTCTCAGTTAGAAGCCTCATACATAAGGAGCTATGGCAGCTAGCCTGGTTTCTTCTGGTACCAATTCAATTTAGTATCTCATCATGGATGCTAGTTAACAAACTAGCAGGTCCTCTGGAAAAAACAAAACAAAACAAAACAAAAAACATTAAGCACTATTAACTGCTGAGTCATGTATTAACCTCAGGAGAAATATTTATACTCTCAAAATACACAACAAAATCACTTAACTAAGAGAAGTGGTGAGATTATTCAACAAATAATTTTTCTTGCTTTTAAGAAAACAACTTGAGTTTTTGTTGGACCAACATGGGGCGTAAGGAATAACTCACACAATTGTCTTCTGCCTTCCACTTGTGTGTCATGGAATACAAACACACAAATACTAATGCATAATAATATATAAATAAATGAGAAAATGTTATTTTACTGAACTATAATTGCTTAACAAAATGTTATTTATATTTAATTTATATAAAAGTAATGTGTTCAAATTTACCTGTGAAATATCAGTAGCTATAAATAGCAGAAAGCCAACCCTCCATTTCAAATTTTCTCAATCCATATTTTCTATGAAATTTATTTTACTAGGTATCACCTTCACATTACTATGGTAAATATTTAAGATATGCCTCTTTAATATGTTTATTTAATTTTGTGCTTCTGCAGAGTCAAATTCAATAAACCATAAGAACCGCAGCTCCTAAGTTCTACATTTAACATTCATAAAAATTAGGCAGTTCTCTGTAAAATTGATGAAAGCAGAGCAAAGAATAGTTTTTCAACTGGTAGGACATGCTTTCATGTATGTCTTTGTTTTTACTCCTAGTGTTTCTGTAATATAGCACTTAGTTAGTGTCTAGTGTCACACACACTGAAAAATTTTATTGTGTCCTATTTAATCTTTTCCTATTAAGCACCAGATTCTGTTTTACTACTGTCAGTCTTCACACTGAATACATGTTATTGCAATCATGAGAACCCTGAATGACTCTTCCTTCTGTCTATACTGTAATGCTAACCGAGGACTTTACATATTGCTCCCTAGGGAGGACCCACCCTTGCTGGTCTGAGATAAAAGCTCAGTGGCATCCTGTAATGACTGATCAGTCTCCTAAGATTGTCTCCTCAAAATGAAGTTTCCTGATCTGCTGGTGGTGCCACTGTTGTTCTGGATTCCTGGTGAGGACAGAGGGAAGTGAGAAAGGAGGATGGGTACAGAGGATGAGTCCTAAGTCTCAATTCTGATCACATGTGTTTTGTCCCTGTATTAGAAGACAGAGGGTCTTATCATTCAGAATTGTGCTTGTGAAGTTTACATTTATTAGCGGTTCATTTCAGATAGAAGAGAACCTGATCTATGATAAAGATTATGCGATTGATTAAGAGATTTAATAAGATCCATAATTGATGCCTTGAAGCCTCTTAGGTGTTTAAATTCAATTGTTTTGTCTATAAACAAAATTTGTTTTATTGTATAACTAATTGTATCTAAAAACAAACATTAGAAAACAATATCAATTAAGAACACATAAAGATTGTTCATGAAGTGTGGTCTAACTTTGTTCTTCTCTGTTTTTATTAAAGCTTCCAAAGGTGATGTTTTGATGACCCAAACTCCAGCCTCTCTGCCTGTCAACCTTGGAGATCAAGCCTCCATCTCTTGCAGATCTAGCCAGAGCCTTGTACACAGTAATGGAAATACCTATCTGCATTGGTTCCTGCAAAAGCCAGGGCAATCTCCACAGCTCCTGATATACAGGGTTTCCAATCGATTTTCTGATGTCCCAGACAGGTTCAGTGGCAGTGGGTCAGGCACAGATTTCACACTCAAGATCAGCAGAGTGGAGGCTGAAGATTTAGGAGTATATTATTGCTTGCAAAATACACATCTTCCTCCCACAGTGATTCAGGCCCTCACAAAAACACCCTTGCTTGAGGTGGCTCAACTCTCACAAATGTTACTTATTTGTTAGAGACAGCCAGAGTGGTTGAAGCATTTGAGATTATTACTTGCAGCTGAGGTACTTGGAGCATGAGCATTTGCCTTGGCTGCACATCAATGGTCATGCATCTTGGTTCTATTCAGCTGCAATAACAATAAAATTGTCCCAGGAGAATGGTGAATAGGTGCTCTCTCAGAAACAATGCATGGTGGTCTAAAGCTGAGTGAAAATCCATTTTTACCATACAGCCCTCTTCTGTCTTCATCTTTTAAAATTATCCAGTAAAACAGACAAAGAACTAAAACATACTCCTTTGTTAAACTATGCTCTTACTATTTAATTACTTCATTTACTGTGGTCTTTGCTTTTGACTTAAATTTTAATTTATTAATGTAAGTATTGCATTTTCTACTCCATTTTGATTCTCATTTGTATAAAGTATATTCATTGACACCTTAAGTTCATATTATCTTTTGCAATGAACAAATATTTCTTTTTAAAAATTTCCATCCATCTATTGTTTATTGTAAATTTCATGCACAGTTAGTGATGCCTAAGCGTATGTTCATGCCAGAATTTTCTGGATTTTATAAAGATCCCCCCATTGTTCCAACTTGTTTATGATTTGGTATTGCAAAATGTATTGTTAGATTTTTAATTTTTTATTTTTATAATCATATGAATTTTGTGACTTTAATGCAAACACAATTTCAAGATAAATCACCTGTCTTTGTTTCCAGAGAATACTTATTTTTCTTTCAATTTTGACATTTTCTGGTAATTTTTTGGGAGGGCAAGGAACTTTTGGATGTTATTTCCTAGTAGAACTTTGGCAATATTGCCCAATTATCTCCTAACTCTTACGTTCTTATCAAGAATTTAGTAACAGTCCTGTAGAATTTCCCTCAATGTAACTTAGCCCTCCCCTCTTTCTCTCCCTTTGTTCGTCCCTCTCTCTCTCTCTTTCTCTCTCTCCGTCTGTTCCTCATGGCTTTTTTTTTTAATACATTTCAGGGATACCTGAACTGATAAAGCAAGTACTCCCACATCAATTATGAATCAAGCATATATTTCACAGACTTGACCATATGTTATGTAATTTAATATATTAAATCTCAATCATTTAAGTTACTAATAAAGACTCAAGTCACTGGTACTGGAGTGAAAATCTGATAAGATAGAGAACCAGAGAAACCACACAGCAGCATTTTCTGCTGCTGCCATCCCAGAAAAAGCTTTCTCCTGTGCATGGTCACACAAAACTCTTCCAGCAGAGGAATGTCCCTGACCATACTCACTCTCTCTCTCTCTCTCTCTCTCTCTCTCTCTCTCTCTCTCTCTCTCTCTCTCTCTCTCCCTCTCACTCCCTTCCTCTCTCTTCCTGACTCCTATTTACATACTATGGAAGCACAGTTGTGAAGTCAAGTTTACCCATTCCAGCTCTGAGTAGTTACTTAGCCCATGCTGTCACTAGACGTGTTTCCATCTAGTCTCTCTCCAGGATGCAATCCAGCTGCTTGGATATGTGACTTGTCTGGCACACCAAATATTGTTTTTAGCTAAATTGTTGTATTTACCAATAAAGACTCAGGAGTCAGGTATTGTGATGAAAACCTGCTAGATAGATCAGAGTGGCTGATAAGCAACCCTCTGACATTCCTTTTTTTTTATTTTGTCAGAGCTCTTACAAGAGAGCATCTCTTCATTCATCGAAAACCAGAAATGCTTATAAAACTCCACGTCCTTCTGTACATATTTCTGTGCATCTTTCTACCCATACTTCTGGTTCTTCCATATTCTCTATGGCTAATTCTGGTCATCTAGTATTTGATCCAGTCCTGGTCCAAGGTTGATTTTATTAACACAGTCTTGGGATTCAACAGTGTGATCAAATATCCTGTCATAAATGGTACCATAAAGTGGAGAACTTATTTGGCTTCCAAATTTTCCTTCCTGTAAATAACACAGTACAAGCAGGGGTAAATGAGTCAGAAGGTAAATGGCTAAAAAGTAAGAGTCAGCTCTGGGTTTCTGGAATGGATAGGATGAGGTTGAATCAACTTATCAAAGGAGCACTCAGCCTTGATCCTTCCACAGCACCTCACCTATAGTGTGCTCAGACATTGTTCTACATGCTGAAGTCACACGGTTGCCATTTTAGGAAGATAACAAGTCATAGACTATTAATTTCTGGATGATTGGTTTCACTCTGTTTATAGTTTATACTCCATCATTGACTTAAGACAGGGTAGAAATTCAGTGCAGAAACCTATAGGTCACTGGTCAAAAACGATAAATTTTATTTTCTTGTCAATATTCAAATTGCATTTTGTTGAACAGTAATGTTATTGTAGAACATAATTTTTTAAATATATATCTAAAGGCCCACAATCTTTTTACATTATCTTCACTTCCATCAATGTAACCCATGACTAACCTGGAAAAGTCATAAAATTGATGCTCATATTGTTATACTACTAATCCTTTTTTTTATAAAGTATTACATTTTTTCATCAGTATTACATTAGTAGCTTGCATGGTATTCATAGAAATGGAAGTAGTGGATGGGACTTGGAAGGTCTTTAAATTAAGAAGACATTCTCTGTGTGAGGTGCAGAGAAAACCAGATCATGGAATGTGAAGCAGCAATGTTGGAAGTGTGTGTCCTTGCAAGGCAGTATAGCATATGGGTACACATTTCACACAAAGTAGAGGATATACCTTTAGAGAAGGAGAATATGGTTATCAGTTTATGCTAAATACCCATCTTCACAGCATAAGAACAAGAAAATTTTGGTCAATGGACAGGAAAACTTTGCCTCTATGTGAGTAATATCTACATAATATCTGAAGCTATAGGACTCATTAACTACAACTGCCAGTGAAGAGAGTATGTCTAATAATCAAGCTTTTAAAATTTTCACCCTTTGTTTTCAAAAAAAATTACACGTTCATAGGAAACTATCAAAAACCTATGCACATTGCACACACTTTTCTTCGGGTGACCTCTTCTACCAAGCAATAAATGAGGAAATTGATAGAGTTTTGATGTGATTAACGAGCTCCTTTGCACTTGTCCACGTGAATGCTGGGAGGGGGGATTTTGTAGATGGAAGTGTCTTAGTCCCAACTAATTCTTTGGTAATGAATGTGCAATCAACTATGAATATTTGGAAACTTTATCTGAAAGAAGAATTGGTATTTAGGATAGTTGGTATGTAGACAGAAGTCAGGTCAATGAGATGAGTCTCATAACTCTCTTCTGTCACAAATGATGGAGTATTCTTAGCAGAAAGAGATAATATTGATTATTCTACTATGGACTCACCCTTTGTTTGGTTAGGGTAACACTAAATTTTATTTATTTATTCAATTATGTATTTTGTTTCTTTAATTAATTAATTATTTTTGTAAGTATTAAACACAATGGACAAATTCTTAAACAATTAAATAAAAAATGAAAGACATACTTCAATAAAACTACAAACTTATAGGCAAACGTTATAGTAGATATGAATGAAACTCCAGAACATCATAAGGACAAATATTATAAATTTGTTTTGATAAATTGAAGATTCTGAAAAGAACTGGTGAGAGTTTCATAGCAAAATTAAACTTAAATTCAATGAGTGATTTTAACAAATACATGCTTTGTAAAAAAAATCTGCTTGAAATACTAATAAAATACTCCATACTAAAAATGAAAAACAGCTATAATGGAAGCAAGCACAAAAAATATGGACTTACTACAGAATTAAATTATAACTTAAAAACCTAAGACAAATACCTATCATACAATTTCATAAAACTTAAAAAATTAAACAAAGCCTTTAAAAGTTACAATGCCAGTGAAATACTGATATTAATCATAGAATTTCCTTTTTTCTTTTTCATTATTATTATAAATAACGTCATATTTTCTATCCGTGTATATCCTTGTTCAAGGTCCCTTCTCCCTCCCACCCCTACCAAGTCACTCTCTCTTCTCCACATACCCCCATCTTCTCCCCAGCAAGGTCAGGAGGTCCCAAGATCCCAACATCCCAATATGGCTTAGTTCAGCATCCACTCCTGGCAGATCCAGTTTCCTCAGTCCAACTTCAAGATTGAGTCATTGTTTCTCTAGAGGGAGTGGCTTCCAAGGTACCAGTCCAAGGTGTATCAGATCCCAAGCAGTTCAGTGACTGTAGTGTGCAGCTTGGATATGCTTTGCTTTTTGCTTTTTTGTTTAGAGTCCACTAATGAGTGAGTACATGCCCTGCTTATCTTTCTGGGTTTTTGAGACCTCACTCAGGAGGAGAGTCTCCAAATCCATCCATTTGCCTGCAAATTTTAGGATATCATTTTTCTTACTGGTGTATACTACTTCATTGTGTAGATGTATCACAGTTTATTAATCCACTCTTCAGTTGAGGGGCATCTAGGTTGCTTCCAGATTCTTGCTATTTCGAATAATGCTGCTATATACATAGTTGAGCTAATGTCTTTGGAGTATGAATGTGCTTCTTTAGGGTATACACCCAGAAGTGGTATTGCTGGATCCTTTGGGAGATTGATTCCCAGTTTTCTGAGAACCTGCCATACTGCATTCCAGAGTGGCTGAACAAGCTTACACTCCCACCTACAATGGAGCAGTGTTACCTTTGCTTCACAACCTCTCCAGCATAGGCTGTCATCTGTGTCTTTTATCTTAGCCAATCTGACTGGTGTAAGGTGGTATATCAAAGTTGTTTTGATTTGCATTTCTCTGATGACTAAAGAATTTGAGCACTTTATCAAATAACTTTCTGCGATTCGAAATTCTTCTGCTGAGAATTCCCTTTTCAGTTTTGAACCACATTTTGATTGGGTTATTTAACATTTCTGGCTCTAGTTTCTTGAGTTCTTTATCTATTTTAGAGATCAGTCCTCTATCACTTGTAGGCTGTTGTTTTGTCCGTTTGACAGTGTCATTGGCTTTACAGAAGCTTCTTAGTTTCAGGAGGTTCCATTTATTGATTTCTGTTCTTAGTGTCTGTGCCACTAATGTTATATTTAGGAAGTGGTCACCTGTGTCAGTTACTTGGAGGGTATTTTCCACTTTCTTTTCTATCAAGTTCAGAGTGGCTAGTTTAGGTTGTGGTCTTTGATCCACTTGGATATGAGTTTTTTGCAAGGTGACAGGCTTGGATCTATTTGCATTTTTCTACACACTACAAACCAGCTATGACAACATCATTTTTTAAAACACTATCTTTTGTCCATTGAATATTTTTGGCCTCTTGGTCAAAAATCAGATGTTCATAGGTTTTTGGGTTAATGCCTGGATCCTCAATTAGATTCTACTTATCCACAAGTATGTTTTAATGACAGTACCAGGCTGTTTTTATTACTATAGGTCTGTAGTATAATTTGAAGCTGGGGCTAGTGATGCTCCTGAGGTTCTATTGTTGAGCAAAATTATTTTGACAATCCTGGCTTTCCTGTTATTCTTAATGAACTTGAGTATTGTTCTTTCATAGTCTGCAAAAAATTATGTTGGGATTTTGATGGGAATTGCATTGAATTTGTAGACTACCATTTTTACCATGTTGATCCTACCTATCCTGGAACATGGGAGATCTTTCAATTGTTTTTTTCAGTGATTTAAACCTTTTGCTAAATACAGCCTTTTCTTTTTTAGTAATAGTTACAACAAGGTATTTAATAATCTTTGCAACTATTATAAAGTGTAATGTTTCCCTTATTTCTTTTTCAGGTCTTTTTAGTTTATAGGAGGGCTGCTGATTTCTTTGAGTTATTCTTATAAACCGCTATTTGATAAGAGACAGAGTGTTTGTGAAGTCTTGAAAAACTTGACACTCTATGTCAAGTGTGTCTTAGTAAATAACACAGTCTGAGATGTAGAGTATATCATGTAGATATCACATCAGATTTTATGTAGATATTACTCACCCATATGCAAGGTTTTTCTGTCCATTGATAGAAATTTTTGCTTTTTTGTTTAGAGTCCAGTAATGAGTAAATACATTCCCTGCTTATCTTTCTTGGTTTGTGAGACCTCACTCAGGAAGACAGACCCCAAATCCATCCAATTGCCTGCAGATTTTAGCATAGCATTTTTTCTTATTGCTGAGTAATAAGAAACCTGTGAAACCTGCAATTAGGGCAAAAACAAACAAACTAAATCACCAATGAGAAGAAATAATAATGTTGCCTTCAAAAGTTAATTTATATGATTTTTTTTATTTAAATGTTGGGTGGCAAGAGTAGTAGATCTTTCTAGTTAGACTTTCTCTGAACTTCCAGCTCCCAAATAATAACATAAAGACTTTTTATTAAATGTGAATGCTTGAACTTACCTTAGGCTTGTCCTTCTATCTTTTTACCTGAAATTAATCTGTTTCTATTCATCTACGTGGCTTGTTACCGATCTTCTATAATGTACATATGACTATCTCAGTGTCTTGATGGATCTTCCTTTGTGCCTAATTCTAACCCTGAGTTCCTCTCTCTGCCCTAAAGTCCTATCTCTTCTCTGCTGCCTAGCTATTGGCCATTCAGCTTTGTATTAAAGCAATCACAATGACACATTTTCATACAAACTGACTTCTGTACAGGGTGTGACCAACCTATAAAGTAATCCTCAGAACAATAAGATGTTCCCTGATTACAGGCAAATCAGTAGGGTGTAGATGATGTGGTTATAGTACAAGGCAGTCTCCCCTCAGAATCTGACACTGCACCTACCTTAGCATCCCAGTATTCTGATTAGGGCATTATGTCGTTTTCTCCATGAAATTTCTTCTCTCTACGACTCTGAAGACAGATTGGCTCTGAAATCCTGAGGGTGAATCATTTTTATTTTTTAAGTATAAATTGTGATGTGAAGTTCTTGCTAGCTTCACGTATTTTTCCTTCTTTTACAAAGTCACTTCTAGATGCCGGAAGATGATTTAGAAATCACTCTCATTTAGATATGTGGATATTTTTAAGACCAGAGAGAGTGTGTAGTCAATTTTCCAAAATTTTGAGCAATTGTTACTCCCACCACATCACCTATCAATGCTGTGGAAATGAATGAAAATAATAATAATAATAAAGAAACTTAGTTATTAATAAAATTATAATTAAAATTATTAAAAAAAAAACTGCCAGTGAAGAGAATGAGTTCTTAATTTAAAGACTATTATGGTAAAAACTTGTCATTAAGAGGTATGTTTTAAATAAGGTTTATTTTGTTAGAATCATTTGGTGGAGTGATCTCTGTACGATGTAAATAAATGTTTAGACCCATGCAGGGCACCGTAAATGTGGGTAGAGAATCAGAGGCAGCCAGGTAGAAGGAGGGTAGAGTTAGTCACTCTGCATTGGACCCCCAAGAAGAACAGACACGTAAGAGGTACCGGCCAGCCACGGGCTGAGCCACGTGGAGAGAAGATTAATGAAAATGGATTAATCTAAAAAAAAAAAAGAGCTAGCTATTAATGTGCTTAAGATATGGGCCAAGCAGTGTGAAGTATATAAGCTTGTGATTCATTTCTTTTGGGGGACAAAAGCTGCGGGCGCGCAAACGAAGTTCCAAACCGCCGGCGCCACACGTGCGCCAGGTCACAAATCTCCAGACCCAAACAGGCCAAAAAAAACCATACTACAACAAAAGACCTTCCAAATACCATTCACTACTTCCATTTCTATGAATACCATGCAAGCTACTAGTGTAATACTGATGGTTGTTTATGAAATTTTATGAAAAAAAAAGGATTAGCAGTATAACAATATGAGCGTCCATTTTATGACTGTCCCTGGTTACTCATGGGTTACTTTGATGGAAGTGAGGATATATAAAAATATTGTGGGCCTTTAGATATAAATTTAAAAGATTAGGTTCTACTATCACATTACTGTTCTGCAAAATCTTATTTGAATATCGACAAGAAAATAAAATTTATCATTTTTGACCAGTGACCTATAGGTTTCTGTACTGAATTTCTACCATGTCTTAACTCAATGATGGAATATAAACTATAAACAGAGTGAAACCAATCATCCACAACTTAATGGTCTATGATTTGTTATCCTTCTAAAATGGCAACCATGTGACTTCAGCATATAGAACAATGTCTGAGAACACTGCAGGTGAGACACTGTGGAAGGATGATGGCTGAGTGCTCCTTTTTTAAGGTGATTCAACCTCATCCTTCCCATTCCAGAAACTCAGATCTGACTCTTACTTTTTAGCCATTTACCTTCTGACTCATTTTCCCCTGCTTGTACTGTGCTATTTGCAGGAAGGAAAATTTGGAAGCCAAATTAGTTCTCCCCTTCATGGTACCATTTATGACAGAATATTGGATCACACTGTTAAACCCCAAGACTGTGTTAATAAAATCAACCTTGGACCAGGGCTGGACCAAACACTAGATGACAAGTATTAGCCATAGAGAATAAGGAAGAGCGAGAAGTATGGGTAGAAAGATGAACAGAACTATGTACAGAGGGACCTTGAGTTTTATAAGCCTTTCTGGTTTGTAATGACTGAAGAGATGCTCTCTTGTAAGAGCTCTGCCAAAAAAAAAAAGGAATGTCAGATGGATGCTTATCAACCACTCTGATCTATCTAGCAGGTTTTCACCACAATACATGACTCCTAAGTCTTTATTGGTAAATACAACAATTTAGTTAAAAACAATATTTGGTTTCCCAGACACGTCACATATGCAAGCACAGAGCAGCTGGATTGCATCCTGGAGGGAGACTAGACTAGACATATCTAGAGACAGCATGTGCTTAGGAACACTCAGAGCTGGAATGGGTAAACCTGACTTCACAACTGTGCTTGTATAGCATGTAGAAAGGAGTCAGGAAGAGAGAGGAAGGGAGAGAGAGAGAGAGAGAGAGAGAGAGAGAGAGAGAGAGAGAGAATGGTCTGGGACATCCCTCTGCTGGAGGAGATTTGTTTGGATTGCTCAGGAGAAAGCATTTTCTGGGATGACAGCAGAGGAGAATGCTGCTGGGTAGTTCCTCTGCCTCAGTAACCTATCAGGTTTTCACTCCAGTATCTGGGTCCTGAGTTTTATTAATAAAATCAAAAGATTAAGATTTAATTTATTAAATTACATAACATATAGGCAAGTCTGTGGAACATATGCTTGATTAATAATTGATGTGGGAATACTTGAATTATCAGTTCATGTACCCTGAAACATATAAAAAAAGCAATGAGGAACAGACTGAGAGATAGGAAGAGAGAGAGGGAGGAAGAAAGAGAGGGAGGGAGGAAGAAAGAGAGGGAGGGCTAAGTTACATTGAAGGAATTTCTACAAGACTGTTACTAAATTCTTGATAAGAACGTAAGAGTTAAGAGATAATTGGGCAATATTGCCAAAGTTCTACCAAGAAATAATAGCCAAAAGTTCTGTGCCCCCAAAAACTACCAGAAAACATCAAAATTGAAAGAAAAATAAGTATTCTCTGGAAACAAAGAGAGGTGATTTAACTTGAAATTGTGTTTGCATTAAAGTCACCAAATTAACGGGATTATAAAAATAAAATTAAAATTCTAACAATATATTTTGCAATACCAAATCATAAACAAGTTGGAACAATGGGGAGGATATATAAAAAAAACAGAAAATTCTGGCATCAATATACTCTTACCCATCACTAACTGTGCATGAAATTTAAAATAAACAATAGATGGATGGAAATTTTTAAAAAGAAATATTTTTTCTTTGCAAAAGATAATCTGAAATTAGGATGTCAATGAACATACTTTACACTAATGAGTAACAAAATGGAGTAGAAAATGCAATACTTACATTAATAAAATAAAATTTATGTCTAGAGCAAAGAGGACAGTAAATGAAGTAATTAAATAGTAGGAGCATAGTTTAACAAAGGAGTGTTTTAGTTCTTTGTCTGCTTTACTGGATAATTATGAAAGATGATGAGAGAAGAGGGCTGTATGGTAAAAATGGATTTTCACTCAGCTTTAGACCATCATGCATTGTTTCTGAGAGTGCACCTGTTCACCATTCTCCTGGGATAATTTTATTGTTATTGCAGCTGAAGAGAATTAATATGCATGACCATTGATGTGCAGCCAGGGCAGGTGCTCATGCTCCAAGTCCCTCAGCTGCAAGCAATAATCTCAAATGCCTCAGGCACTCTGGCTGTCTCTCAAAGATAAGAAACATTTGTGAGACTTGAGCCACCCCAAGGAAGGGTGTTTTTGTGAGGGTCTGAATCACTGTGGGAGGAAGATGTACACCTTGGAAGCAATAATATACTCCTACATCTTCAGGCTCCACTCTGCTAATCTTGAGTGTGAAATCTGTGCCTGACCCACTGCCACTGAACCTGTCTGGGACCCCAGAAAATCGATTGAAAACCCTGTATATCAGGAGATGTGGAGACTTCCCTGGCTTTTGCAAGATCCAATGCAAATAAATATTTCCATCACTGTCTAGAAGCTCTGGCTAGATCTGCAAGAGATGGAGGCTTCATCTCCAAGGCTGACAGTCAGAGAGACTGGAGTTTGGGTCATCAAAACATCACCTTTGGAAGCTTTAATAAAAACAGAGAAGAACAAAGTTAAGAACACACTTCTTGAACAATCTTTATGTGGTCTTATTGATATTGTTTTCTAATGTTTGTTTTTAGATACAATTATTTATACAATAAAACAAGTTTTGCTTATAGACAAACCAAGTGAATTTAAACTCCCAAGGGACTTCAAGGCATCAATTATGCCACCTTATTAAATGTATTAATCAATCTCATAATCTTTATCATAGATCAGGTTCTCTTCTATCTGAAATGAACCTCTAATAGATGTAAACTTCACAAGCACCATTCTGGATGATAAGTCTCTCTGTCTTCTAATACAGGGACAAGACACATGTGATCAGAAGTAGGACCCAGGAGTCATCCACCCTACCCATCCTCCTTTCTCACTTCCCTCTGTCCTCACCAGGAATCCAGAACAACAATGGCACCAGCAGCAGATCAGGAAACTTCATTTTGAGAAGACAATCTTAGGAGACTGATCAGTCATCACAGGATGTCACTGAGCTTTTATCTCAGACCAGCAAGGGTGGGTCCTCCCTAGGGAGCAATATGTAAAGTCCTTGGTTTGCATTACAGTATAGATAGAGGGAAGAGTCATTCAGGGTTCTCATGATTGCAATAACATGTATTCAGTGTGAAGAATGACAGTAGTAAAACAGAATCTGGTGCATAATAGGAAAAGATAAAATTTGTCAGTGTGTGTGATCCTAGACACTTACTAAGTGCTCTATTATGGAAACACTAGGAGTAAAAAGGAAGACATACGTGAAAGCATGTCCTGGTAGTTGAATAACTATTCTTTTGCTCTGCTTTCATTAATTTACAGAGAATTGCCAAATTGTATTAATGTTTTTGGTTAGAACTTAGGAGTTGCCTTTCCTATGGTTTAATGAATTTGTCTCTGTAGAAGCACAAAATTTACTAAACATACTAACTAAGCAAGCATATCTTCAATATTTTTCATAAAAATGTGAAGGTGATAGATATTAAAATAAATTTCATAGAAAATTTGGATTGAGAAAATTTGAAATGGAGGGTTATCTTTCTGCTATTTATACCTGCTGATATTTCACAGGTGAATTTGAACTCACTAGTTTTATATAAATTAAATATAGATAACTCCTTGCTCAGCAATTTTAGTTCTGTAAAATAGTATTTTCTCATTTATTTATTTATTATTATGCATTTGTATGTGTGTATTTGTATTCCATGACACACAAGTGGAGGGGGAAGAGACTTCTGTGAGTTATTCCTCACCTCTCATGTTGGTCCAGCAAAAACTCAAGTTGTTTTTCTTAAAAGGAAGAAAAATTATTTGTTGAGACATCTCACAAGTTCTCTCAGTAAAGTGATTTCTCTTGCATATTTTGAGAGTATAAATATTTCTCCTGAGATCAATACATGACTCAGCAGTTAACTAGCATCCATGATGAGATACTAAATTGAATTGGTACCAGCAGAAGCCAGGCTAGCTGCCATAGCTCCTTATGTATGAGGCTTCTAACTGAGTATCTGTGTTTCCTGACAGTTCAATGGCAGTTGGCCAGAGATATTTTTCAAAATAAAAATTGTTAGAGTGGAGGTGAAGGGTGTTTCTGTTTGTTACTACAACTAGCTTCACATAATTCACCCACAGTGACATGGATATTATGATAAACTTTCTTGCATGGTGTGGTTCAGATTTCAAGTGTGTTGCCCTTCCCAAGACAATCACTGCATATTTCATGTGTATAACATAATTTTATCTCTTTTTTGTTTTATTTTGAATTTACTGAGTTACTTAAAATGAGTTTTTTTAATGTTAGAAATTATTATGTTCACTTTGCAATACTTTTAATTTTTATTTATAAAAACTGTTTAAAGTTTAAAATATACTAATATAGTAGAACTGTATTCTATGTTAATTGTATTGCGTTTATTTTCTGAAGAACAACTTTCCTTTGGAAATATTTTTGAAATGAAATCCCATATGGGCACAATGAGGTACTCTTTTTTAATAATAATATATTTATCAGCATCTATGTCTTAAAACTAAAAATTATTTACTACAAAACATTGTATCTCTTGGTCTTTGAACATACCATATTCTTATTACTACCAGTTACTCTCAAAATAAATCAAATGTTATGTGACATAAATTGAAATGAGAAAATGTAAAATACATTCTAAATATCTAAAAACTAAACAGCACACATTCTAAGAAGCTTATAAAATTGTGCCCAAAAGTGATATATTAATACACAATGAAGAGGGCATTAGATCCCCAGGAATTGGAATTACAGGTAGTTGTGAGTGATAATGTGTGTGCTACACAAACTGAATCTATGCTCTTAACTGCATTGTGATATATATGTGTATATATATGTATAATGATAATGATATAAAATTATATTTATATGTATATTTTTATTTGATATAGGATTTCTATTTTTTTTACTTTGTGTTCAGTTTTCCCTCTAAATTTTTTCTTTTTTTCCTTCTTTATTTATTTTGTATTTATCAAGAAAAACAGTAAAATGAATTTAAAATGCTGATAAGTTAATAAGTATGAAGATGATAAAAATCATAAGTATGACTTATCAAGAGTGAT
Source organism: Sigmodon hispidus (assembly GCA_004025045.1). NCBI lineage: Eukaryota > Metazoa > Chordata > Mammalia > Rodentia > Cricetidae > Sigmodon > Sigmodon hispidus. Next base: position 33,733 of record PVIH01014490.1, on the reverse strand, counting down.
AATGCAAATAAGATTACTACACATATATTTACTTTGTGTTCAGCTTTCCCTCTGAATTTTTTCTTTTTCATCCCTGTATATCCATATTCAAGGATCCTTGCTCCTCTTGCCACATCAGGTCATTTTTTCTTTTCCACAACTCCCCATCCCCTCCCTGGGTAGGGAGCAGACAGTCCTATGGTCTAACTGACTCAATAAAGCTTAGATCACTCTCCACCCCTAGCAAATCCAGTTTTGTCCTCCCTCCCTCAAGAGAGAGTCAGGTGTTCCTATAGTTGGAGTGGGATCCGAAGGGTTAGTCCGAGGTGTTTCTGATCCCAAGCTGTTCAGTGGTTGTGATTCCCAGCTTGGGCATGCTTGGTTTTTTTTATTGTTTGTTTGTTTATAGACAACTAATGAGTGAGTACATCCCCTGCTTTTCTTTCTGAGTTTGTGATACCTCACTCAGGAGGATATTCTCCAAATCCATCCATTAGCCTGTGAATTTTAGGATATTGTTTTTCCTTACTGCTGAGTAGTATTCCATTGTGTAGATGTACCACAGTTTGTTAATCCATTCTTCAGTTGAGGGACATCTAGGTTGTTTCCAGGTTCTTGCTAATACAAATAATGCTGCTATGAACATAGTTGAGCTAATACCTTTGGAGTGTGAATGTGCCTCTTTAGGGTGTACACCCAGAAGTGGTATTGCTGGGTCCTTGGAAGATTGATTCTCAATTTTCTGAGAAACCTCCATATTACCTTCCAAAGTGGCTGAAGAAGCTTACACTCCCATCAAAAATGGAGGAGTGTTCCCCTTTCTCAGCATCCTCTCCAACATAGGCTGTCATCTGTGCCTTTTATCTTAGCCAATCTAACAGGTGTTAGGTGGTATCTCCAAGTTGTTTTGATTTGCATTTCTCTGATGGCTAAAGATGAAGAGCACTTTTTCAGGTGCTTTTCAGCCATTCGTAGTTCCTCTGCTGAGAATTCCCCATTTTTTGATTGGGTTGTTCAAGGTTTTTGGCTCTAGTTTCTTGAGCTCTTTCTATGTCTTAGAGATCAGTCCTCTATCACTTGTAGGGTTGGTGAAAATCTTTTCCCATTCTGTAGGCTGTCCCTTTGTTCTATTGACAGTGTTCTTGGCTTTACAGAAGGTTCTTAGCTTTAGGAGATCCCACTTATTGATTGTTGATCTTAGTGTCTGTGCCACTGGTAGGTTTTTGGGTAGGATTTCTATTTTTTGTCCTGACTATCCTCCAGTAACTTTGAAGATCATCCTGACCTCATACTTCTGTTTCCTGAGTGTTGTTTTTATAGGCTTGTACTACCAATCCTCAATATTTTTGTTTCACATTATTATGTAATTTTAAAAAGTAACAGAAATTTCATGTGTACTACAATATATTTTTATCATATTCATCCCCCTCCTCCTCTACTTTTTTCAGATTTATCACCATCTATTTCATATTTCACCTTTTCCCTCTTTAAATAGTTCATTGAGTCCACTTTATCTTACCTATATACACATGAGTCAGAGACTAACCTTCCAGGACCAAACCCTAAAGGAAACTAGTTCTTAATATTCTTTTTTTTTTAAAGTTTTTTTTCTTTATTTGAAAGGTTTTAGTCTTTTAATTTTACATACTAACCACAGGTCCCCTTCCCTCTCCTCCTCCTACTAGCCACCAGCTTCTCCCCACCCTACCCCTCATCCACTTCTCAGGGAGGGTAAGGACTCCCACAGGGACTCAATATAGTCTGCATATCCAATTGAGGCAGGACTAAACCCATCCACCATATGAAGGGTGAGCAAGGTATCCCCCTATAAAGAATGGGCTTCAAAGAGCCAGTTCATTCACTAGAGATAGATCTTGATCCCACTGCCAGTGTCTCCACAATATTCTCAAGCCACACACTATCATCCACATTCAGAGTGCCTAGTTCAGTCCTGTGCATGGTTCCAACAGTCATTCCAGAGCCAATGATCTCCAAGTAGCTAGACAAGACATGGAGTTCGAGCCTTTTTAAAGCTTTGCCTTTTTAAAGCTTTGTCACTTAACTTTGCTATTTTTTCTTGCTCATACATTGTATTTTATTCTTAGAAGAAGATGGCATGATGCCTTTATAGAACATATGTCACATATTAAAATAACAATGCCTGCTTCCTACTAATATCTGCCTGGCATAATGTCTTTCATTGTTTTACCCTGATCTAATTTCTCTCTTTTAAGGTACGATATAATTCTTGGAGGAGGTAAATTAAAGTATCCTGTTTCCTATTAAAATGTTGGATTCTTTCTTTTGTTGGAGAATTAATAGCACTGACAATCAGTATTATTACAGTAAATTATTCATCAAGTCATATCATTTTTTGATTTTCTGTTCTTCTTTTGCTAATGTTCATTTGCTTAAATCCTCCTTAGCACACTATTTTTTTATGTTTCCCTTGCCCATTTGTCTGAAATATTAATTTTTGTACTTTCTCTAATGCTGCCTCCCTTGTTGGTTCTAAATTCCTTTCGCCCTTCTTTTATCATAGAATTTTCACTTCTAATTCAGTCATGGTAGATGGATTGGATGAATATAGTTGTCCGGATTGATCTGTGCTCTTTCAGAATATGGAACCTTTTGGTTTTAAATTGTCCATTAAGTGGCAATCTATCATACTGATGGTCTTATTTCTTCATCTATAACTTTTAATTTTTCATCGTAAGCTTTATTTTATTTAAATTTTGTTGTTTCTAACTGAAATAGAATTATATCACTACCTTGTGCCCTTTCCTCTCTCTAGTTCCTACAAATTACACTCTCTTGACACCTTCCATTCTCAACTTGACAGATTATTTTTCTTTTCTTATATTTGCTACATAACAATGTACGAGAAATGTATATAAATAGATCCTGCCTGGCTCATTTTTTGTTGATTGTGTGTATATACTTTCAAGAATAACAACTCTGCACTAGAGACTCAATAAGGAGACTCATCTCCATGTACTTTTGTTGTTCTATATAGTTTGTGTTTTACTTTAGAAGGATGTGAGACAGTTGTTTTCTGATTCTGCTTAGTTTTAAATATGCCTTGTACCTGGACCTACTTCTCTTCACCTAGACATTAGATATTTTATGAGTGTTTTCAAAATATTTTCCATGACTTTGGTATAGACTTCTCATATTCCCATAATTTACCGAATTTCTTTCATGGTGTTTCAATTCTTTCACATACTCCATTAACACATTTGTAATTTAGTGTCCTTGACTAAATGTAGCAATTATTCTACCTTCTCTAAAATAGTAATTCCTCTGCCCTCATTCCTTTCTATGTCCCATGCTATTATTGAGGTTTTGTTTTTAAGCTTTTATTTGATCTCTTTGAATATTCCTCTCAAGGATTTCAGTTTTACCCCAAATATTTTAATTCAATTTTCACATTCTTTATTGATTATTTTTGTCCCTTCAGCACCTTAGCTGTGTTCTCATTCATTTTTAATATACTCATAATCACCACTCTTAGTTTCTTTCTAAGATTAATTTTTACACAGTATATTTAGGTCACCATTTTTCATCATTTACATTGCTCAAGTGGCTGAAACCAGAGAATGGATATAGGCCAAAGGCTTAGGGGACAATCAAATAGTACTTTTTTGCTGAAGGAATGTAGCTATAAATGACTCCAAGAAACTCTGCTATACTAATAGATTAGGATCTCACACAGCCATCATCAAAGAAGCTTCCACCTACATTGATTAGAATAAATACTTAAATCCATTATAATAATATGTACAGAGACTGAGAGATCTTGGAATATTCAGTGATAAATGGATGTCTCTTTCTGACCAACACCTTGCTTCAGAGCTAAGAGAACTCCAAAGGAGAAGAAGAGGGAAGATAATATGAGCAAGAAGATGTGAGTAATAATAATTTCTATCCCAAAAAGACAACATAACCATGAACACAGAGCCTGAGTCAGGAGGCACAGGTCCTTCACAGGGCTAAAGCAAATGGTCCAGCACTGAGTATGGAGTATATATGAGCTCTGATTTCTAAACAGGTGGCTGTCTCCTGTTGACAATCACATGCAAAGGACAAATTAGTTTTCTAAAATAGAGTTCCAATGATTATATAAATGACAAAAAGCAGGCCTATGACAAGCAGTAAGTGGTCAACACAGACTTAACTCAATTTGGGAGGTATTTAGTTTTGTTTTGTCTCATAGTGCTCTGGGTAGACATAATTTAACTTCCTGAGTTTTACTTGTATATTATGGTTATTGATTTTGTGCTCCTAAATTGTGTGTGTTTCTTATGATTCTTATTTTTTATTCTGATTTGTTGGTTTTATTTAACTGTTTCTGTTTATATTAAACTTTAATGTGGTTTGTTTAGAGATTATTTCATTTGTTATTTGCTCTCATTAATGATAAACAATTCTTTTACTTTTACTTTTCTTTTTAATAAAGTCATATTTTCTATCTGTGTATATTCTTCTTTAAGGTCCTTTTCCTCTCCTACCCCCTCCAGTCACTCTCTCTTCTCCACATCTCCTTATCTCCTCCCTATCATTGGCAGGAGTTTCCAAGGTCCCAGTATGGCTAAGTTCAGCATCCACTCGTGGTAGATCTAGTTTCCTCACTATATCAAGACTGAGTCAGGTGTTCCTCTGGAGGGAATGGGATCCAAGGTGTCAATACAAGCTTTTTCACATCCTAAGCTGTTCAGTGGTTGTGGTTTGCAGCTTGGACATGCTTTGCTTTTTTTTTTTTTTTTTTTTTTTTTAGAGTTCACTAATGAGTGAGTACATTCCCTTCTTATAATTCTGGGTTTGTGATACTTCTCTCAGGAGGATATTCTCCAAATCCATTCATTAATTTTCTTACTGCTGATTAGTACTCCATTGTATAGATGTACCACAGTTTGTTAATCCATTCTTTAGTTGAGGGGATTCTAGGTTGTTTCCAGGTTCATGCTATTATGAATAATGCTGCTATGAACATAGTTGAGCTAATTCCTTAGGAGTGTGTATGTGTAAATTTAGGGTATATGCCCAGAAGTGGTATTGCTTGATCCTTGGGGAGATTGGTTCCCTGGTTCTGAGAAAATTTCATAGTCTAATCCGGAGTGGCTGAACAAGCTTACACTCCCACCAACAATGTAGAAGTGTTCCCCTTGCTCTACAGCTGTCACCTGTGTCTTGGTGTCAGGTGGTATCTCAAAGTTGTTTTGATTTTCATTTCTTTGATGGCTAAAAAATTGAGCACTTTTTCAAGTTCCTTTCAGCCATTTGTAATACTTTTCCTGAGAATTCTCTTTATAGATATGAACCCCATTTTTTCAATGTGTTATTCAAAGTTTTGGGATCTAGTTTCTTGAGTTCTTTATATATTTTAGTGATTGGTCCTCTGTCACTTGTAGGGTTGATGAAAAGATTTTCCCATTCTGTAGACTGTCATTTTGTCTTATTGACAGTGTACATGGCTTTACATAAGCTTCTCAGTTTCTAGAGGTCCCACTTATTGATTGTTGTTCTTAGTGTCTGTGCCACTGATTTTATATTTAGGAGGTGGTCACCTGTGCCAATTTGTTGGAAGTTATTTCCTGCTTTCTTTTTTATCAAGTTTAGTTTGGCTGGGTTTATGTTGTGGTCTTTGATGCACTTAGATTTGAATTTTGTGCAGGGTGACAGGCTTGGATCTATTTGCATTTTTCTACACACTACCAACCAGCTATGCCAATACCTTTTGATAAAAAGACTATATTTTTCCCATTGGATATTTTGGCCCTCTTTGTTGAAGATCAGGTGATCATAATTTTTGGGTTAATGCCTGCATCCTCAATTTGATTCCTTTGAACAACAAGTCTGCTTTTATGCCACTACCAGGCTACTTTTATTACTGTAGCTCTATAGTATAACTTGAAGTCAGGTATGTTGATGCCTCATGTGGTTCTTATTTGAGCAAAATTATTTTAACATTCCTGGCTTTCCTGTTATCCCAAATGAAGTTGAGTATCGTTCTTTCATGTTTCGCAAAATATTGTGTTGGGATTTTGATTTGGTAGTGCATTGAATCCATATATTGCTTTTAGTAGAATTCCCATTTTTACTATGTTGATCCTACCTTTTCAGGAGCATGGGAGATTTTTCCATTTTCTGATATCCTCTTCAATTTCTATTTTCAGTATTTTAAAATTTTTGTCAAATAGGTCTTTTACTTCTTTGGTTATAGTCACTCCAAGGTATTTAATGCTATTTGTGGCTATTATAATGAGTGATGTTTCCCATATTTTTTTATCTGCCATTTTGTATTGTCTGAATAGGTGGGCTACTGATTTATTTGAGTTAATCTTATACTCTACTACGTTGCTGAGGGTGTTTATCAGCTGTAGGAGTTCCCTGGTAGAATATTTTTTCATATGCACCCTTCAAGATGGCCAACGTAGACTTCTGCCCAGACCCTACAATGATTAGGATATGCTCAAGCCCCAGAAATGAGTGTGAGACAGTTACACTGGTCTGATAAAGAAGGGCATTCAGGCATGATGCAGCCTTTTGTGTTAGAACTCCCCATTTCATTATGGGGCAGAGACCTGTTAAAAGATATGGGGCTTAAGTTAAGCAATGAGTATTCTTCAGTCTCTTCCTGCATGAAGAAGGAGATAGGATTTCACCCTGGCTATGGTCTTGAGAAATACCTGCAGGGGAGAAAGGAACCAGTGCCTACTCAATTTAGGAAGCCCAGACAGGGACTGGGTTTTTCCTAGGGGCCACTGGGGATGGTATTCCCATCGCAAGGAAAACTAAGGAAGCTGTATGGGTCCCTTAGTGGACCTTACTTTAGAAAAACTGCAAGCAGCTAAAGACCTAGTGCAAGGACAACTAAATTTGGGAGACATTAGGCCATCAGTGTCCCCCTGGAACACCCCAATTTTTTTAATTAAAAAGTAATTTGGGAAGTGGTGTCCACTAAATGACTTAAGAGCAATTAATGGTCCATAGCTTCCATTTCTGCTCCCGGACCAGTGCTGTCTGCAGAGTCCCAGCACACTCTGGAGCAGAGGTAGATAATCACTCCCAGTCACCATACCCACAGCATCGGCTGAGGGAGTTTGCAGAGCTACCCACCGCCACCTCTAACTGAGCGTGCCAACAACTGCAGGGGTCTCTGAAGGACAGACTCAGACCCTGACCAGAGAGGTGATAGGAGTCACACAAACCCGAGTGCCACAACTGACCAGGAGCCATCTAATCGTGAACCACTGAAGACATGGGCAAACGTCAGTGCAAAAAATTACATAATAATATAAAGGACAACATGGTAACTCCAGAAGAGAGTGGCGATCTTACAAATACAAGATCTGAACTGAGCAATGAAGAGGAAACAGAAGGAAGCAACACCAAAAATTCCTTTTTGATGATCATCGAAGCTCTAAAAGAAGATATGAAAAAAAGCCTTAAAGAAATAGAAGAAAATACAAACAAAAAATTGGAAGAGATGAACAAATCTATGAAAGAAATGTGCCAGGAACTAAAAGCTGAAATAGAAGCAATAAAAAAGGCACAAAATGAGGCAAAAATAGAAATAGAAAACCTGAAGAAAAAAGGTGGAACCACAGATACAAGCATAACAAACAGAGTTCAAGAGATAGAAGATAGAATCTCTGAAGTGGAAGACTCAGTAGCTCAATTAGATATATCAGTCAAAGAAAATAGTAAAACTAAAAAAGCCGTAACTCAAAATGTCCAGGAAATCTGGGACACCACGAATAGACCTAATTTGAGAATAATAGGAATAGAAGAAGGAGAAGAATACCAGCTCAAAGGCACAGATAAAGTTTTCAATAAAATCATAGAAGAAAACTTTCCTAACCTGAAGAAGGAAATGCCTATAAAGATACAAGAAGCTTACAGAACACCAAATAGGTATAATCCCCAAAAAAACGTCAGTGCGCCACATTATAATCAAGCCACAAAACATACAGAACAAAGAAAAAATTTTAAGAGCTACAAAAGAAAAGGGCCAACTCACATATAAAGGCAGACCCATCAGAATAATGCCTGACTTTTCAATGGAAACGATGAAAGCCAGGAGGGTTTGGTCAGAAGTTATACAGATGCGAAATCAGCAAGGCTGCCAAACTAGAATACTATACCCTGCAAAATTATCAATTACCATAATGGAGTAAACAAGGTATTTCAGGACAAAGTCAGACTGAAAAAATATCTATCTACCAATCCAGCACTACAGAGAGTATTAGAGGGAAAACTCCAACCTATGAACCCCAGATAAACCCACGAAATCACAAACAATCAATAAGTCCATAGAAGAATACCCTAGAGTAAGAAAATACAAGATGCCACCAAAAATGGCAGGAATTATGAAGCAATGGTCACTAATTTTCCTTAATATCAATGGTCTCAACTCTCCTATAAAACATTACACACTAACAAGATGGATACAACAACAGAAGCCATCCTTCTGTTGCCTACAAGAAACACACCTCAACTGCAAAGACAGACACAGGCTTAGAATAAAGGGTTGGGAAAAGATTTTCTGTAGAAAGCTGCCTGCTGCTGCACCCTAAAGATGGTGCTGATTTCCAGCCTCCACCCCCCATGGGTGAGTGCTCTCTTTTGATAAACAACTCCTTATTTGGCTTAAGCCTGGGGCGTGGTTTGCTGTTGCATATGTGGATCTATGAGCTGTGCCCACATGGCTTATTGGGATTGGATGCCCTGAGAGTTTCTAGTCAGTGGGCGGGGTTTCCCAGGGAAGGAGAAGGAGACACAGAGAGAAGGACAAAGAGAGAACAATTGTAAAGGTCCCAAATAAACTGTTGAAAGAAGATAATGGGTGGTGCGCTTTCCTTGCTGGCAAGGTTGCGCATGACAATTTTCAAGTCAAATGGTCCTAAGAAACAAGCAGGGGTTGCAATCCTAATATCTAAAAAAGTAGACTTTAAGCTAAAAGCAATTAAAAAGGACCAAGATAGTCACTACTTATTCATCACAGGAAAAATTGGTCAAGAGGAGATTTCAATATTAAATATTTATGCTACTAATTTAGGGGCACCTACATATGTAAAAGAAACACTTCTAAAGCTTGAATCCCACATCAATTCTTATAACCTAATAGTGGGAGACTTCAATACCCCACTTTCAACCCTGGATAGATCTACCAGACAGAGCCTCAACAGAGAAATAAGGAGTCTAAATGAGGTTATGATGCAAATGGATTTCATAGATATCTATAGATCCTTCCACCCAAAGGCAAAGGAATATACATATTTCTCAGCTCCTCATGGAACTTTCTCCAAAATTGACCACATAATTAGTCATAAAGCAAATATCAGCAGATACAAAAAAAATGGAAATAATCCCTTGTAACATATCGGACCACCAGGGCCTAAAGTTAGAATTTAACAACATCAAAACCAAAAGAAAGTGTACCAACTCATGGAAACTAAACATTAATCAGCTGAACCATCTCTGGGTCAAGGAAGAAATTAAGTAAGAAATCAAAGTCTTCCTAGAATACAATGAAAATGAATCTACAATGTATCCAAACTTGTGGGACACAATGAATGCAGTCTTAAGAGGAAAATTCATAGCGATAGATGCATATATGAAAAACCTTGAGAAATCCCACACTAGAGACCTAACAGCGCAGCTGAAAGCCTTAGAACAAGTAGAAGCGAACTCACCTAGAAGGAGTAGATGGCAGGAAATAATCAAAATTAGAGCCGAAATCAACACAATTGAAAAAAAAGAACAATACAAAGAATCAATGAATCTAAGAGTTGGTTCTTTGAGAAAGTTAACAAGAAAGATAAGCCCTTAGCCAAACTAATCAAAAAACAGAGAGAGAGAGTGTCCAAATCAACAAAATCAGAAATGAAAAGGGGGATATAACAACAGACCACCAAGAAATTCAGAGAATTATCAGGTCATATTTTGAAAATCTGTATTCCACAAAAATGGAAAACCTAGAAGAAATGCACAGCTTTCTGGACAGGTACAATCTACGAAAATTGAATGAAGATCAAATTAATTACCTAAACAGGCCTATAACCATTAAGGAAATTGAAGCTGTCATTAAAAACCTCCCCAAAAATAAAAGCCCTGGTCCAGATGGTTTCGGTGCCGAATTCTACCAGACTTTCAAAGAAGAATTACTACTGTTACTGCTCAAACTATTTCACACAGTAGAAACTGAAGGAATATTGCCAAACTCCTTTTATGAGGCCACAATCACCCTAATACCCAAGGCACTCAAAGACACAAGAAAGAAGGAGAATTACAGACCAATTTCCCTCATGAATTTTGATGCAAAAATTCTCAACAAAATTTTGGCAAACCATGTACAGCAATGCATAAAAGATATCATCCACCATGACCAAGTAGTCATCATCCCAGAAATGCAAGGCTGGTTTAACATATGAAAAACTGTAAATGTTATCCATCATATAAACAAACTAAAGGAACAAAACCACATGATCATATCCTTAGATGCGGAAAAAGCCTTTGACAAAATCCAACACCCCTTTATGATTAAAGCCCTGGAGAGATCAGAAATACAGGGAGAATACCTAAATATAATTAAGGTGATTTACAAGAAGCCAACAGCCAGTATCAAACTTAATGGAGAAAAACTCAAAGCAAGCCCACTAAAGTCAGGAACTAGACAAGGATGTCCTCTCTCCCCTTATCTATTCAATATATTTCTTGAAGTTTTAGCTAAAGCAATAAGGGAATGAAAAGAGATTAAGGGGATACAAGTTGGAAAAGAAGAAGTGAAGCTATTTCTATTTGCAGATGATATGATTGTGTACATAAGTGACCCAAAAAATTCTTCAAGGGAACTGCTACAACTGATAAACACCTTCAGCAATGTAGCAGGATACAAGATAAACTCAAAGACATCAGTAGCTCTTCTATACACTGAAGGTAGAAGATCTGAAAAAGAAATAAAGGAAACATTGCCCTTCATATTAGCTGCAAATAGTATTAAATACCTTGGAGTAACTATAACCAAAGAAGTAACAGACCTGTTTGACAAAAATTTTAAATCATTGAAGAAAGAAATTGAAGAGGATATCAGAAAATGGAAAGCTCTCCCATTTTCCTGGATTGGTAGGATCAACATTGTAAAAATGGCAATTCTACCAAAGGCAATCTACAGATTCAATGCACGGCCTATCAAAATCCCAACACAATATTTTTTGTACCTTGAAAGAACAATACTCAATTTCATTTGGAATAACAGGAAAGCCGGGATTGCCAAAACAATTTTACTCAACAAAAGAACATCAGTAGGTATCACCATCCCTGACTTCAAGCTATACAACAGAGCTACAGTAATAAAAACAGCCTGGTACTGGCATAAAAACAGACTTGTGGACCAATGGAATAGAATTGAGGATCCAAACATTAATCCTAAAACCTATGAACACCTGATCTTTGACAAAGAGGCCCAAAACATTCAATGGAAAACAGATGGTATATTTAACAAATGGTGTTGGCATAGCTTGATGGAAGTGTGTAGAAAAATTCAAATATATCCGAGCCTGTCACCCTTCACAAAACTCAAATCCAAGTGGATCAAAGACCTCAACTTAAACCCAGCCACTTTGAACTTGATAGAAAAGAAAGTGGGAAATACACTTCTACAAATTGGCACAGGCCACCACTTCCTAAATATAACACCAGTGGCACAGCACTAAGACCAACAATCAATAAGTGGGATCTCCTGAAGTTGGGAAGCTTCTGCAAAGCCAAGGACACTGTCAATAAGACAAAATGCCAGACTGCACAATGGGAAAAGATTTTCACCAACCCTCCAAGTGATAGAGGACTGATCTCTAAGGTACATAAAGAGCTCAAGAATGGAGAGCCAAAAACCTTGAATAACCCTATCAAAAAATGGGGTCCAGATCTAAAAAGGGAATTCTCAGCAGAGGAACTACGAATGGCTGAAAGGGACCTGAAAAAGTGCTCTTCATTTTTAGACATCAGAGAAATGCAAATCAAAACAACTTTGAGATACCACCTAACACCTGTTAGATTGGCTAAGATAAAAGGCACAGATGACAGCCTATGTTGGAGAGGATGCGGAGCAAGAGGAACACTCCTCCATTGTTGGTGGGAGTGTAAGCTTGTCAAGCCACTTTGGAATGCAATATGGAGGTTTCTTAGAAAATTGAGCATCAATCTCCCCAAGGACCCAGCAATACCACTTCTGGGTATATACCCTAAAGATGTGCAGTCATACTCCAAAGGTGTTAGCTCAACTATGTTCATAGCAGCATTATTTGTAATAGCAAAAACCTGGAAACAACCTAGATGTCCCTCAACTTAAGAATGGATTAATAAACTGTGGTACATCTATACAATGGAATACTACTCAGCAGTAAGAAAAAATGATATTCTCAAATTTGCAGGCAAATGGATGGATTTGGAGAATATCCTCCTGTGCGAGGTATCACAATCTCAGAGAGATAAGCAGGGAATGTACTCACTCATTAGTGGTCTCTAAACAGGCAAACAAGAAAAAAAAGCCAATCATGCCCAAGTGGCAAACCACTGAACAGCCTAGTTCTGAAGCACCCTGGATTGACACTTCGAACCCCACTCCAGCTATAGGAACACTAGACTTACTCTTGAGGGAGGGGAAACAAAACTGGATTTGGCCAGGTGTGGAGACTGATCCAAGCATTATTGGATCAGTGGGTCCATAGGACTCACTGCTCCCTGCCCAGGGAAGGGATGGGGAGTTGCGGAGAAGAAAAATGACAAGATGTAGTGGGAGGGGGAAGTGACCTTTAATAAGGACATACAGGGATGGGAAAAAAATTTCAGAGGGAAAGCTGAACACAAAGTAAATATATGTGTAGCAATCTTATTTGCATTACCACCGTTGATAAGCCATGCTTATGATTCTTATCTTCTTTATAGTTATCGTTAATTTTTCCTCATTTTAATTTATGTAACTTTTTTTGTTAAATACAAAATAAAGAAGGAAAAAAAAGAGCAATTAATGATCAAATGCAGGTCATGGGCCCCATGCAAAGTGGTCTCCCTTTGTTGACTGCTATACCATCATCATGGCACATTATAATTGTGGATATACTAGATTGTTTCTTTTCAATTCCCCTACAGGGTCCAGATACTAAAAGATTTGCCTTTACCATTCCCTCTTGAAATTATGATGAGCCCGATCAGAGATTTGAATGGGTAGTGTTACCTCAAGGCATGGCTAACAGCCCTACCATGTGTCAATTATTTGTGGGGCAGGCTCTAGAGCCAGTCCGTAATACCTTTCCCTCGATTAAGTGCCTACACTACATGGATGATGTTCTCCTAGCAGGAAGTAGGGAAGAGGAGGTTGAGAGAGCATATATGCTGTTAGTGAAAAGCTTGGAAATTCAAGGCCTATTTATTCCCCCTGAGAAGGTCCAAAAGAGCTCTGTAGTAGAATATTTGGGAGCCAGGTAATGTCAAGGAATGTTAAGCCACAAAAGGTAGAGATTAGAAAAGATGGATTGAAAACTTTAACTGATTATCCAAAGCTGCTGGGAGATATTAATTGGATTAGAGGATATCTTAGGATTGCAAATTATGAATTGAAACCCCTTTATGACATTCAGAAAGGAAAGTTGGCTTTAGACTCCCCACGAATGATGACAGTGGAATCCAGAAAAGCACTGCAGGTAGTTGAACAGAGGTTGCAGGATGCCTGCCTAAATAGGATAGAGGAAGGAAAAGATTTTGCCCTATGCCCTTTGCCTACATTCAGACAACCCACAGGGGTACTATGACAATCAGGTCCACTGTTGTGGATACACCCAAGGTATCGCCTAGTAAAAGTATAGAACATTACCCTACAGCAGTAGCTGATTTAGCTCAGAATGGCATCCAACAATCCATTCAGTATTTTTGGGCACACGCCAGCTGTAATAATTGTGCCATACACAGCAGCACAAGTTAACACCCTGTGTGCTGTTGTTGATGATTGGGCAATTCTTTGCTGTACCTTTGTTGGAAAAATAATCATTACCCACGACATCCTCTTATGACATTTTTTAAGGAGCACCCCATAATTTTTCCCAAGGTCACTGCTGCAGAGCCGGTGGCAGGAGCTGTCAATGTATTCACTGATGGCTCAAAAACAGGATTAGGTGCCTATATGGGGCAAGGCAAACAACCAGTTCAGTATCAATTTACTCCTGATACTCCTCAGGTAGTGGAACTTCAAATAGTGTGTGAAATGTTTAAAGACTGCCATTTTGCCTTTAACTTGATATCTGACTCAGCCTATTTGGTTAATGCTTTAAGGGTGCTTGAAGTGGCAGGACCAATCAAATCATCCAGTACTGTCACTGTCCTATTTAACCACTTGCAAGACATGATTTTGCAATGAAAGGAGAGATTTTTCCTCAACATATCCGTGCTCATACTTGCCTTCCTGGTCCACTCAGTGAAGGTAATGCCAAGGTGGATATGTGCACTAGACAGGACTGGGTATTCTTTACCTCTCCTGTAGTCAAAGCTCAAGAATTTCACCAGCTATATCATGTGAATGCTAAGACCTTACAACAAAAGTTTCAGATATCCAGAGCTGAGAAACGTCGAATAGTTTTTGATTGTGCTCAATGTGTGGTCTTTCACCATCCACCTTCCCTAGGTGTTAATCCCAGAAGGATCTTGCCATTAAAAGTATGGCAAATGGATGTTACTCACATTTCTGAATTTGGCTCTTTGAAGTATGTACATATTTCTGTAGATATGTGCTCTGTTATCTTGCATGCCACTGCCACGACAGGAGAGAAGGGACGCAATGTCATTGTGCACTGCCTAGAGGCCTGGGCAGCTTGAGGAAAGCCCCTGCAGGTAAAAACTGACAATGGCCCAGCTTATACTGGAACACAGTTTACTGCATTCTGCATACAAATGGATGTACAAGTAACTCATGGATTGCCTTAAAATCCACAAGGACAAGGTATAGTGGAACGTACTCATCGCACGCTGAAGGAATCTTTACAAAAACAAAAAGGGGGAATAGGCCACGGTCACACCCCCAAAGAAAGACTATCTATAGATCTGTTTACCCTTAATTTTTAAAAATTTGGATGTTGATGGCTGCTCCGTGGCAGATAGACATCTGACTCTCATCCCTAGCCATAGAGGCATGATGAAATGGAAGGATATTTTCACGGGCCATGGGCATGGTCCTGATCCAGTGCTTACATGGGCAAGAGGTTCTGTTTGGGTCTTTCCTCAGGACAGGCAAGATCCAGTGTGGGTACCAGAACAACTAACCAGGAAGGTCCGAAATGACAAGTATGATGCTGGCAAGGCTGCAGAAGATGATGGTGATAGCCCTGATGATGCTCCTGTGATGTCAACAGGGAAAGATGGAGCTGAGGTGGGGGATGCTGTAGGTGTTCCCGAAACCTCTGCCCATATGGCATGATGCTCATCTTTTTCACGGTTGTTTACCACCAATAGGGTGTTAGAATTACCTTATGTTTCTTATGATTCTGAAATAGCTAGCTTGGGAGAAAGTAGGAATTTTACTTTGAAAGGTTCCCTATGCTTTCAAATTGATACCAACAGCTCAGAGCTTTCTCCATGCATTTTACTCTATATTCAGACAACTGGGTGCTTTGATTATTCCCCAAGCGCTGGAAATGCTGTTCACTCTGATTCGGACCTTTGGAATGCCACCTGGTTTTCAGGTGTCTGGCCAGTAACAGATTCCTTTGATAATGATATTGCCTTTCCGTCCAGACAGCTCAAACACTTAACAATGTGTCTGCCAATGTAGCCCATGCCTTAGACATTCAAAGAGGCATTTCTGCACAGCTTAAAGACAGGCTGATGTTGGTCAACCAAAGGATTGACCTGGTGCAAGAGGAAGTTGATGTCATCTGGCAGATGGCTCAGTTGGGATGCGAATGGAAATATCAGGACCTATGGGTGACTTCTATTCAGTATGAAAATTTTTCCTATGCTGCAAATTTGTCTAAAGTTTTGTCAAGTTATTTTATAGGAAATTGATCAGGTGAATTTGAAGTGACCATGGAGAAGTTGAGAGTTGCAATAGTTGCTGTGAATTCAACTCAAGTGGACCCTGGAGTTGCTCAAAGATTGATGAGATAGATGTCTACCGCCCTCAATCATCTGAAGGAATGGGTGGGAATGGGTGCTCTGGCTGACTTTATGGTGCTGATATTCCTGATTTGCCTGTTGTGCATCTGCAAAATGAGGTTCACATAGCGTAGGAGCATGGCTGTGATTGTTCAAGCCTTCACCGCCATTGAGGTGGGACAGCCCCCACATGTTTGGCTTTCTGCCTTGAAAGAGTAATGTTTGGCACAGGTTGCGAGGCTAAGCACTGCACATGGTTTTGCCTAGGTAAGGCTTCATGAAGAACATGCCTAATTGCATACAGGTTGGCACCCAATATTCTGTCCTCATAAAAATGGGTGCCAGGCAGGTCTGTCCCAGTCTGAGTGGATAATTTCTGGATTAGGGATAGCACCAGTCCTCTTGCACAATGCAGATTAGGCCTATGCTCTAGCCTGCTGCTTTTGCTTGATTTTTAAATTATTAAATAAGGGGGAGCTGTAGAGAGCTGCCTGCTGCTGTACCCTAAAGATGGTGCTGATTTCCGGCCTCCATCCCCTGTGGATGAGTGCACTCTTTTGATAAACAACTCCTATGTTTTGGCTTGAGATTGGGGCGTGATTTGCTGTTGCATATGTGGACCTAGGAGCTGTGCCCATGTACATGGCTTATTGGGATTGGATGCCCTGAGAGTATTTAGTCAGTGGGCGGGTTTCCTGGGGCAGAAGAAGAAGGGAGAAGAATAAAGAGAGAACAATTGTAAAGGTCCCAAATAAACTGCTGAAAGAAGATCCTGGGTGTTGTGCTTTCCTTGCTGGCAAGGTTGCACACGACACCCTATCAGTAAGTAGAAGCAAGGGCAGTGGATATCTGATGTGGATGGAAAGGCTTTGTGTCAGCATGTTATTCAATAGGGTTCAGCTGTATGTAACTGTTTTGAAACTTCTCTGGTTCTCCAAACTGGCCTTGAAAGCTGCAGGCCCAGAAGCTGGGTGGCACCCTGGAGCACCCTGGTGGAGGTGTCACCTGCCCAGAGCAGACCCCTGATAGTTGGGAAGGGGAAGAGATTTTTTTGAACTCACTCACTTGACATTCCTAAGTGTGCTTGAGAGACTGGGTGTATTCATTGTGAGGCTTTTTACTCTGTTTCTTAAGTTATGGTGGCTATTGCAGATGTGTGTTTCTAGAGAAAGCTAGTTTTCCTTTCAAGCATCTAAAAAAGACTTCATTTGAACAAGTATCTTTTCATTTGACACTTTTCCTGTTTTTAAACTTAGAAAATATTTGTCACAACAAAAGACAAAAAAAGTGAGTTTTAAAGCTTTCTTAGATTTCTGTTCTATTCGACTTTTAATTTGTGATTCCTGCATTTAACAATAAATAATCTAAAACAATAAAAAAAGAAAATGTCATCATGAAGTTAAGCATTGTTCTTTGAGTTCTGGGAAGAATTATGTTGGAATTTTGATAAGAATTTCATTGAATCCCTAAATGTATAATAACGGGAACACTCCTCCATTGCTGGAAGGAGGAAACACTTGTAGAAATCAGTATAGTATTTCTAAGAAAACAGAGCAACAATCTACCCCAAAAATCCAGCAATTTTACCATTGGGCATATGCCCAAGACATGCACACTTTTAACCAAAGGAGATTAGTTCAACTATGTTCATAAAGTATTATTAGTAATAGTTACAACCTGGAAACACCATAGCTGCCTCTCAAATGAAGAATGGATTTTAAAAATGGTAAATTTGTACAAAAGACAAATGATATCCTGAAATTGCAGGCAACTGGATATACTTGGAGAGTAACATGCTGAGTGAGGTAACACAAGCAAAGAGAGATAGACATGGTATATGTACTCACTACTAAGAAGATTTTAGACATAAGTAAAAGATAACCAGGCTACAATCCATAAACATAGAGCAGCCAGGAGGAAGTTAAGAGAGACATCCATAGATTCCCAAACAAGCAAAATAGAGATAATCCCTTGAGTAAATTGGGATCAGACACAGGTGGGGAACAAGGTGAAATAAAAAGAAAACATGATTGGGTGGGATTGTAGAGTGGAGAGAGAAACAGAGAAGGAGAGCAACCAAGGAGTACAATATGAGTTTCTGGCCAAACCTAGCACCATGTTTAGACATGACTGCAGCTGCTAAGCTCCCCACCTCCAATGATCTGGATGCTTATAATAATTACATATTCAACCCATGTCCAGGGCTTATTGCCAGTTAGCTCTCTTATCTCAACTCAAACCAATTCCTATCATCTGTCATGCGATATGGCCTGTGGCTTACCTGAATTTCTTCACATATTGCTCCTTTCGTACCTGGATACAATCTCTCTTTATTCTGTCCCCTTACCTTTTATTGATGCTTGAATTCCCCTCAGCTTCTAAGATTCCCTGCCATAGGCAAAATTAATGAATTATATTCACAGCATACAGAAAGATGTCCCACATCAAAATGGATATCTTGATAGAAGGAATAATTGTGGGATTGGGAGAGAAGCCTGGTGCTAGGGAAACACCCAAGACCCCATGCTGAGTCCAGCTAGGACTACAAGCAAGAGTGGAGGGGGTGCCTAAACTGATCTTTTCATATTATCATATGACTGACCAACATGATTGCCATTGTAGAAAGGTCATCTAGCAGACAAAGGAGGCAGACAGAGACATCCATAAATAAACACTGGGTCAACTGAGGAGAAGCATTAAAGATTGCATGAGTGAAGTCACTGGGATCATAGTGAGGATAGTGTTCTGTGATGTTGGGAGATTGTTGACTTTAAAATGGCAATAGATAATCCTTTGCGGATTGGATCTGGAATTCAGAAAATATTATAAAGCTTATAAGTATGCATTAATCTGAGAAACCCAACATATTGATTTTTAAGGAGGTAGTACAAGTTTGTATTTAAACTAGCAATGAAGGAACATTTCCTTTGTTCCATGTCCTAGCTAGTATGAGCTATATCATTAATGGACTGTATTGGACACATATGCATTTTGTCTTAATTCTTTCTCACACAGCCTATTCCCTTACTCCTGCTCCTCTCTTTAACCAGATCCACTTAAGGTGATATCCCTTTTTTTCTTCAAGTGTAATAAGCACCTTTTAGAATATGTCCCTCTACTCCAGCTGTCTGTGGACCAACCTGCACAATTCTTATCTTCCTCTGAAATGTCTCATGAACCTCACTAGGTAGAAATTACAGCTGAGGGCCAGTTCTCTTAGGAAAAGATAGCAAGAAAGAGAAAAAGATAAAATTGTAAAGTAAAGAAATAAAATACCAGGGGTAAGTGTGTTCCTCTATGATTAGGCTGGTAAAGTTTATGTAAACAAATTGAGTAAAACAGGAACCTGTTTTGTTCTCATTAGCAAAAAGTTGGGGTGGCTTAGCTCCCACATGGAAAGTAACAAATACTTAGTGACCTATTACAAGTCCTTTAAGTTTGGAAAATGGAATTGTCAACCCTCACTTGACAAAAGCTCAAAGCACCAAAATATTCCACTAAGAGCTTAAGCAGATGATCTGTTCTGATGGCAGATCTCCTGGATCTCCTCAGACCAGTCAATACAACCCAGCATCAGAATAGCTCTCCATCTTGTGCCATCTAATTTACTGACTCAGAGTAACTGTCTCTATGACAGGTATTGGAAATTCTCTTTACTATAATAATAAAACCCAGAGCCAGATATTGGAGAAAAGCTGAACTATCAGACAGACAGGGAACAATTCATAGCCATTTCTCACCCATTCAACTCCTTGGGCTAAGAGAAATAGGTCCTATCTCCAAGAGTCTTCAGACTGACTGGGTATGAAGGCAAAGGGGAGAACTTCTGCATTCTCCTAACTTACATTTTTTTCTACAGCCAGCTATTGTAATTCCTGTATCAACTTTCCTTATGCTAGAATTATATGTGGAAGCCTGTCTCTGGCCTTTAACTCACAGAGATGATATATTGCATTTAAATAATTTGGGCAATATCGGATGACAAAGTGTGTTTATTCCCATTGCTGGTCTGGTCAATAGCCATGGGCCAGGCTAGGCTCACAATATAACATATAATTGTTCCCTTAGACTCCTGTCCATAGCAGAGTCAGCAGAGAGCTGATTCTAGCTCCTGGGCTTCCTGTCTGGAGAATTCTTCTCAGATTTCAGAGTACTACCCAAGGGTCTGATCTCAGACTCTTGCTAGCAAACAGATTCTAGGCATTAGCTGTGAGGGGGCTCCCCAGTGACCCCTAAAAGAAGACAATTCAGATGGCTGGGCCCTGCCTCCAGATTAAAATTCATCATCAGAGAAAGACAGAGGCCTTTGAAACTCAGAACCATGTCCAGAGCAGTGTCAGAGTATGAACAAGGGGACACATTAGAAACATAACTTTATTCTTAATTGTAAACATAAAAAAATAAATATAAAAGATTTCTGGCTGACCTGAGCTCTCAGGTCCAGTTAAAAAGGGCTGAGGACCCTAAGGGAACTGTGCTACCTTGCTCTCCAGCAGATTTAGGATTTTAGGAAGCTCCTGAATCAACATCCCTCAGAGCTGCTGAGTCATATGCTTGTCTGGATCTGAATATCTGGGCCAGTGCTTCCTGCCTGTGGTTTGTGCTCCTTTACCACTGGCCATCTGACATGGGTATTTGTTTTATCACTAATTGTACGAGTCTGTTATTCAAGAATTTAGTATTTTGCTTCGAATTGGATCTGGTGCCTCCATCTTGGAAAGCCCCTTGTCCAGCTACTTGGCATCCAGGCTGTGCATAGTCCCCAGGTTGTGTGCAGTGCAGCAGTCCCCAGTCTTCTGCAGGGCTTAGGTTGCTTCCTGCCTGGTCCTTGGTTGGCTAGCAACCAGAGCTGCACTTTCCACAGAATTTCACAGCCACATGTGCATGCAAAGCTCAAGGCTGAGAGGTACATCATACACTGACCCATGTGCACATGCTGTATTTCTCCATGGTGACAAAGAGAATTGGATGTCCCTTATTATGGTATGGCCAAGGGCTCTTTGAGATCTCCAGACTAGCAAAATCTTTAGCACTCAACTCGAGGGAGGTTATCAGGCTGAAAATAGAAAGAGAAATATAGAGCACAAAGAAAAATTAGAAATATACATATATATGGACTAAAATTGTCTACAGAAGCATATTCTGCTTGGACAGATTATGTGGAAGTGCTCTGAGAAGTTTTACTCTTCAATTCACTCACTAAAGACTGTGTATTGCAATCCTCTCATTCTATTGCAAAACATAGTTGAGTGACAAGGGATTACCCTGTCCCATGCTTCAGACTGCAGCTTTAAGCAAAGCAGCAGGGTTTGTTTGCCAGTTTTGGATTCTCACTGAAGACTTTCTTGTTAGACATACTGAAGCACAGACACAGGAATGATCAATTGTATATTATGAAGTTAACAGATAGATGGCTCTGTGGATAAGTAAGTTGATGAGGCAAATTGCAGTGGGTGGATGGCTAGCTAGGCTAATATTACATGATAAAATAGAGCTGAATCACACAGCTAGGCAGCTGCCTGTCCCTACCTCCTGTTGCTGGTCCTGGAGTCCTGTGGTTTGTTCTTCTTGACGTTTACGTACTTCTTTCAAGTCCACCAAGTAGTACTTGAGTTGAACACAATCATCCAGAAGTTTCTGCTTCTCCTTTGTCAGTGTGTCCACCTCTTTATTTAGCTGATTCTGCTCCATCTCTAGCCGACTCTGGAGATCACTGGAGACATCATAGGCATAATATACCCTTGCAAGCCTCCTTATACCACCTGACTCCCTGTCTCAGAAAACAAGTTCCATCCCAGGTTCCATCTATAAATTCTAAGCAAGATCCCTCATAGGAATTTAAGGACAAAACTAGTGTACAGTTATTCCAAAAAAATTATACCTATTTCTAAGTCACCCAAGAGAATCAGAAATCCAAGTACCTTCAAAAATAGGAGCAGTTCCTGACCTGTCCTAATCTGTTGTTGATAATGAAGAAACATCAGCAGGTAGTAGTAGTAAAAGACACAGGGGAGTACAGTTCCTACATCAGTCAGCCCCTGCCCTATATGCCTCTTAAAGATGTAAATACTCTTCTATAATGACTATTGGCTGTCCACATATGGGTAGTAAACACATGGCATCCAATGTCCCTTTCACAAGAGTCAGATTTTTGATACTCTCCATATCAGAGTTGGCAAAAAAAAAACAATTCATAACAATTGCAAACCGCTGCTATAAAATAGTTACAAACACTGTTTTATAGTTAGGGTTATTCAAACACTGATGAATTGAAAAAAAAAAAAAAACCAAGGGCATGGGACCAGGAAGTCTAATAGCACCTGTTCTAGATGCTACTGAGTTTGGCAATATGACGAGAAAAAGAGCTCACAATCAATATAACCCTTAGCAAGATTGAGTAAATTGCCACATTTCCAAAATCTGCTTCCTAAAGCTTCTTGCTAAGAAGCACATAAGCTAGAAGCAGAGTTATAGACTCTGAATTCTAGAGATAAAGTCATAATTGGTCATTGCACAAGTCTGTCACCACCAAGACAAACACTTACCAGTAAAATCTTAGCTCCTGTGTCTTATCATTGATATTCTCCAAGTTCTCAGTGTTCTCAATCTTCTAACTTTGTAGGTCTGCCAAGATCTTTTTATGCTCAGACTTGATCTTCTTATAGAATTGACTTGGCCTGTGGCAGGGCCTGTCTCACAAACCAAAAGTCTTTATGAACATAATCCTCTAAAAGTATATCAATTCAAGGCATATTCTAGTCTGCTGGAGCCCACGAGATGCCATATATTTAGCTTCTATTTTCTAGGAATTCCTGGTGTTTAAACTTGCTAGCATGATCCCAAATCAGCAGAAGTTGAGTGTTCAAAGAGAAGCAGCTGAGTCTTACTGAGCTCCCTCAAGAGCCTTGCTCAGTGAACTTGGCATGGAATTCCCATGAGTCTACCATAGGTCTGGGAGCAAAAATACTATGATAATATTTATGCTGTTATGAGTAGAAATTCTTATTCTTGTGGGTCTATGGGTCTCAATAACATGATAAGTTCATAAAATCCCCAAAGGCATTGCTAGGTAGTGTCTCTGTGAGCACATTGGTAAGCAGTATTCTACAATTCTGCTTACAATAAACCTGTCAATCTGCAGTACAGACATCACCTAGAAAATGTGGTAAAAACAACTTTTCATATGAAATCATAGACCCACTTATTGCAGTCTTGAGAGAGATGCATGCACAAACACATAGGTGCATAAATACAGAACCAGGTTGGAAAGAGAAAGGGACAGAGAGAAATATTGAAAGAGAAGAGAGAGAATATTCTCAATATGATGCTAAATAAATGTATGTAGTTGTATCATCTCAGAGTGGGCTAAGAGCAACATGAATTAGTCAAATCTTGAAGCACTTGGCTATTGTTAAAAAAAGCCATTCAGGGGCAGAACATGGTTACCAGACTCATTAAGTCACATCATTTATAACTCAAGATACACAAGGATGTTGGACTGTACATAAATTAAGTCACTGAGGGTAGAGTGATACCCTGCCTTGAGCTGACTACACTTCAGTGGACCCTCTGTTTCTAACACTGGTCTCACTTTTTGATCCACCAACCCCTACCCTCCTGTAGGATTGAAAGGGAAGAACTTCCAGCTATACAGTTTTGGCACTACTAGTCTCTGGCTTTGGAGACAAACAAATTACTACTCTAGAATCCTTGAATATCAAAGACATAATAAGTATAAAGTATTGATATTCTCAATAATGGAGCCCCAATAATGGAAGATTCAACTCTGGCACACATTCTCCAAATAGTTCCCATTCTCCTGCTCAAAACTTATAGGACTTAATGCAGCATCCTCTGAACCATTTCTTCCTTAATGATTTATGCTGAGGCTGAGGGCCAGCTTGTCTCTGCCTCTCTGTGATCTCTCTGACCTCTCTATTCTCTCTTGAAAATACCTTTCTCAATCTTGCCAACATGTTCATGGGTGAATTATAACAGTTCTGACCAATCTCAGCAAATACAGATGGTGTTGCTACAACACAGGTGACATCATATAGGTTCTACATTCTCCTGGATAAAACATAATGTTCTAAGAAGTGCCTGCTGATGTCATGATGTCATTGCAACCCTGCCTACCAGCTTTCTTGATAATTCACTAGTGGTCTGAGTTCACTTTCTGCGAGTAACTTTTGGAACAAAAGGGAAATAATTCAGCACTCCTTCCTTAAAATCCAGAGATCTATATCTGATTATTTGGCAATCCCTTAGCAGTTCCCATATGGAAAACTGAGTGTTAATCTCCCACTGGCATTGTATGTCCTTAAAATATTGTATAGATATTTGTGTGAGGTATAATTCTCTACAAGTAATGACCTACTTATTCCCAGAAAATTATAGACGTACTGATCATGGTGGATGCGGTACACTTTGAAAACTACTTCACAGTAAAGTAGTTATAGAAATTAGTATTTTAGCAGATAATATGCAGGTGAATTGATTCACATTCATGATCACTAGTTACTTTAGCATATTTTTAATATTTAGGTAATTACTACCAAACAAATTCAGTTTAAAGTTTTAAAATTTAAATTTAAAGGGAATTACATGCATAATGAATCACCCTTCAGAAAGAAGAGCTCAAACTCTGCTAGGAGGGCCCCCTTCTCTTTTGAGTACTATTGTTTTGTTTCATTACAATAAAAGTTATACTATTATCATATTATTCTATTATATTATTGTTAATAATATTAATTACAATGTTATTATTAAGTTTCATTCTTGTAAATATAAAGCCAATGAAATTTTTGTATGGATTAAGCAAATATTTCCAACAGAGTAATTGTGGAGTGGATAGAACAAAAGATAATTTTTTAGGTCTCAGATTTGTTTAAAACTAGTAAAAACAACAACAAACAAATGAGGGCAGCATTAGAAGATAAAAACCACCATTCCCTAACTTCTTTTACTAGAAAACCTTAGTGATAGGTCAGATATGAGAACCTTGCAAGGGCTCCCTAATATTTGTCTCAGACCAGTTGACTCAGCCAGCAGCCATCATCCTGAAACATAAACTTCAAAGATTGAATGTAATGCCAAGAATGCCTTCAGAGGAGTAGCTAACATTGGATCTGATTGTTTTTCTTGTTTTTGTTTTGACACAAAGTTACATGTGTCTGTGAATAGGGGAAGTTCTTTTTTCCAAAGGTTGATACTTTCTTCCTTGCCACTATGTAATGGAGGATTAGCTTGGAGCATTTTCTCTCCTTTTTGGAAGCCTTGAACTGTGATCAGTTTATAAAGTTTGAGGTATCTGTGTTTTATTTTAGCTGTTGTGTGTTGATTTCCAACACTGCATCACAACTCAATATGAAGTTTGTATTTAATATCTTGTGAAGAGTATATATTGAGGCTGTTGTCCATACTGTATTATCATAATACAAGCAATAGATATGCATCCTTTTTATGTTAAATTATACTTGGGAGACTATGTGGACAATATGTTCTGTCCTACTATTATATTCATATGATAACTACACTTGGTAATTTCATTCAAAATGAAAAAAAAACTTCCATTAAGAAATAGTGTGTACTACTTACATAAACATTATCTTTAAATTTTGAAAGATTGCATTACTTCTTTTAGAAATTTGTCTATCTTGATGCTGTGAAGGTACGCTGAGGAACATTTTGAGTTTTTATTTTTAGAATCAACAATATTTGTAGCCCATCCAACTTTATAGACAAAAAAAGAACATATACATTCTAGTTGCTATATATAGGCATATTTTTCTAGTTTGAGCTTTCTTTAGTATAAAGAAAAACAATTGTTTTCTGATCCACCAGTTCTACTGTGACATTGCATGTAAAGACCTGTA
>PVIH01014489.1:0-53584 GCA_004025045.1 Sigmodon hispidus | reverse complement strand
GGATGGAAAAAAAAATTCAGAGGGAAAGCTGAACACAAAGAAAATATATGTGTAGTAATCTTATTTGCATTTCCACCCTTGATAAGCCATGCTTATGATTATTATCCTCTGTATAGTTATTGTTAACTCTTCGGCATTTTTAAATTCTTTTTACTGTTTTTTTGATAAATACAAAATAAAGAAGGAAAAAAAAGAAAAAAAATATGAAATGAAATTCATATTGTAAATTCAGGGGCCATGTGTAAATCAATTTACTTAAAAGCAGATAAAAGGAGCTTCATAAACTTCCAAGGTGTCTTGATCCATAAAGAAAGGTATAAGAGGAGTTTCTCTGTGTCTCAGCAGCCATTTGCAAATACTAACTCAAAAAATTAATATTAATTGTAAATGTTTGGCCAGTAGATCAGGCTTTTTACTAGCTAACTCTTATATTTTAAGTTAATTAATATTTCCTATCTTCCTTCTCTCATATCTTTTTTCAACAATGCACATTCATCTTGCTTCTTTCTGCATCTCTGCATCCAAGACTCCACCTACTTCTTCCCAGTGTCCTTTGTGTCTTGCTTCCCTGCCTATATCTCCTGCTTAGCTACCGGCCAGTCAGATCTTTTATTAAACCAATCAGAAGGCACCTTGGCAAAGACAACATCTTCATAATTTACAAAAAAATTATTCCGTAACAGAAAGCCTTCATAAATTTCAACCAATGGATTGAAAGATTTTAAGGGAACTGAAGAGGTAAAAGTTCTCAAAACACAAAAATAGTGTGATTTAAAGCTCAGTGTATAATCTATTAGAGAATAAGAAAAACTGCTATATCACCTGGGCTGAGAGAGCAGAGCCCCACGTGTGCTCACAACCCACTGCTGCTGTGTAAACTTAAACCACCTTTCTGGTAAATAAATTTTTAGTTGTGAGTCAAGATTCTTCAACATGTTTGGCCATGGGACATTATCTGATAAATATGCAGGAATGCATAAACAAGGAATGCATAAACAATCCATTGCAGCAAAATTAGAAATAGTTGAAGTTAAATGCATTGTGTAATATTACAGCAGATATTTATCTATCAATTTGGCCAGCAAGTAAGTCCAGGTCACCTGTGTTTTTCTACTTAGTTGACAGTAACTGTCTAGTAAGCAGTTGGCCTCATGAAATATACTGTCTGGGCAGTTTAAAAAATAGCAAGAGCAAGAGGAGAAACCAGTGCATATATGAAGAGAAAGATGGATACTCACAGACATACCAAGAGCCCTTTTACCACCATATGTCAGAGGCATGCATACAGGAAGCCATATGCACCAGCTAAGAACAAAGCATGTGGATATTAGACACAGTCCTGACAACCTGAGTTTCTGGTTTACTCCAGAGTGTTAAGTGTTTCCTTGTCATGGTGGTCCGAGTATGATTGTAATAGTTTAAGCTGTAATTTAAGCTATTCATTTCTGTAAACACAAATGTTACCATGTGCCCAGGGCATGCTGAGTGTGTAAACAGGCTTAGTTCTGGCAATAAGAGATCAGTCTCTGCATTAATGACCTTTTTTGTTTCTGCAAGATAAGGAAAGAAGGCTTTATTTGGCTTGTGTAAGTTTCAACAGTGGGCTGAGTGAGGCCCAGTAAAATGCCTGTCACAGAAGCATAAGGACCCAGCTTTGGTCCCCAGAGCCTACAGAAAAAGGTAGACAGGCATAGCAGTGATCCCAGCACTGGGGAGACAGAGGCAGGAGCATGTCTGCGGCTTGCTGACCAACAGATCCAGCAGAAGCAGTGAGTTCCAGATTCAGGAGGCCAAAACAGGGGTATTAGGAGTCTGAGGATAACCTGTGGAAATTAAGACAATCCTGATTCAAACCAAAACCCCCCAAACAAAACAACAAATCGCAGTAAAACCTAAGGCTACAGAAAACAAAACAGGTAACAACCAAAGCCAGACCAACCAAGAAACAAAAAGGCGACAGGCTGGTGAAAGCGTTTAGTGGTGGAGGCTGGAGCATCATACCCCAGGCCTTGTTTCAATCCCCTAAACTGGAAAAAAAAAAGAAGTATCTGTCTGGAGAGCTAAAAAGCCAGGGATAGTGTGATGTCAGGTACCACTGCAGTCACAGTTCAAATCATGTTTCCAGGATTATTCTGACCCCTGCCCTGTGTGTGAGTGTGAGTGTGTGTGTGTGTGTGTGTGTGTGTGTGTGTGTGTGTGTGTGTGTATTTCTTTCTCCTTCTCTCCCCAGCAACTCTTTTAACAAATATCTACCACCATGCAGCAAGTGTTGTAGGAACTGAAATCTCATGCATTTCCTGTTTTTATGGCATTCACATTCTGTCCTAGGGTATGAGCTTCACTCAGGTTTTCTTTTGATCATACCACCTTATATTAATCTAACATGAGTCCAGTAGAGAAGGAATGCACTTCTCCAACAGGCTAATCAGAAGCTGGCCACTGAACTTCATTCCTGTCTTTCCAACTTAGACCTTGTGTGTAGTTCAGACACCTGTGCCCACAGGCAGACATGCTGCCAGGGTCTCCGGAAGGCCCTGTCTCTGAGCCATACGCCCCACAAGCTCTACCTCTGCCAGGGGAAGGCAATTAGACTGTGGACGGTTTAATTCAGCCACTATTCTCTGATTGAACAGGGTTATTATTTTCTGCAGTTAAATTATTTGTCCTCATTTAATGCTTCCAGATTTTATATGTATTTAAAATACTCAGCTTTTAATTTATCTAGGCTTGGGGTTTTTTTTTTTGATGATAGGTTTTAAATATTGAGTAAATACAAATAAAATATAACAGATGAAGTTTCAATTAAAAAAATAATACATCCCAGAGAATATGGGGCTGTAGAGATGGCTCAGTGGTTCAAAGCACTTGCCACTCTTCTAAAGGTCCTTGGTTCAATTTCTAGCATCTACCTGATTGCTCAAAACCACCTGGACCTAGTTTCAAGGGATCTGACACCCTCTTTTGGCTGCCAAGGACACCAGGCACACACAACATGGCCTAAAGACATACATGCAGGCAAAGCATTTACTCACATACAATATAATTAAAAAATAATTTGAGGGGAAACAAAATTAAGGAAATGATAAACTTCAAAATAAAGGTTTATTTTCTTAAACCACTTTCATTCTGTTTCACTGTTTTCAAGTTCAGTCTATTGAAAATAAGTCTATACATAAAATACATATTAGTTAAAGTAATATGTCAAATAGGAAGCCACACAAAATTTATGGAACTGGGAATGTTCACCTACAGGAATGCCTGACTTGGGTTCTGAACAGATTTGGATATATTCAATGAGACAAAGCAGACAGATACACATAAGCATTGGTTTTATCTAGTCACTATGATCATTAAATCCTTTCTCTCACACAGCTTCAGAACTGGCGAAAGAACAAAGCTAGAACTTCACAGTGCTATTTTTAATCAGCCATGTGTTCCAAATACATTAGCTGCATGACAACTCTTTAAAATATATGTGCATGGTTAAGAGGCAGGACATTGTATATTTGAAATAAGACATTTTTCCAAATGTTTGTCTTTCATAAAGCTTCATATGAAGCTTTTAATTATGGAATGACTGTTGACGTAGTAGTGACACTTTGATGATCCCTTTTACACCACAGGCCATTTTCATGCTTTGTGTGTAAGAGGGGCTCATGCATCTGCCTTCTAGATCAAGTAGTAGAGATTCAGGACCAAGTTACCAGACTGATTGATTGAAAAGTCAGAGGGAGTGTTTAGAAAAGATGGAGAATAGAAGTAGGTTGCCATATTTAAGCTCATGCTAAAATCAAGCAAAGCTGCTGCCTCAAGATGAGGGCCATACAGCCATCAGTCCAGCAGGGGAATGGCTGTGTGAGGGACAGACAGACTATTTGCTGTCTCTGTCTGCTCCTTGCCTGTTGGATGGGCCCCATTTGATCAAGTCATATGTTTCCTTGAATATACCAATCCTGTGTTCCATGGAAACAAAGTCTCCCCTAGGTAAACAGGACATAATCCGAACTGCCATCTAAGGAAGGACATTGTTTCTTCATGAGTGATGGTAAATTTTGAAGGATCCAAAGTTTCCCTTTAGATACTACTATGAGTACCAGTATGTCTTGGGGCAGTAGCTGACTAGAATTAACTCTCAGTTGATAGTCAAGGTCATTGTACAGAATAAAAGCAGGGTGATACCAGAGTGATGGTCATTGCTGTTTCTCTCATTCATTCTCGGTTGTCCCTAACCCACTCAGAAGCAGCTTCCCTATGCAGATGGCCACAGGAAATAGGATTTACCCATGTCTCATCCCTAGTACTGCTCTGCCTTCCTGATCTTCACAGCACATCCTACAGAGCTGGCTGAGACAAATCCTCCTCATCAGGAAGCTTAGTGAGGTTAGAGAGATTTCTGCTTAAAGGGCAACACTTGGATCTGCAAGGCTTTCTTCCCTTCTTAACCCAAAGAAAAAGTGCACACAAGAGGATAGAAGCCTGGGATGAACCTACTTCTGTATCCAATCTTCTGCTATGATTTGTCTATTATCTGTTGATCCTCAAAATGCTCTTGTTCGGAAATGGTAGTGTCTTTGGGAAGTCCGGTCCTTAGGCAGGTGAAATTTGACACTTCCTGAGGAGTTCTCACAGAAAGAGTAGGTTGTTTTTCCTTCTGCCTGAACTAAGACCACTTTCTTAAACACCAGTGCATACTGGTGGCAATCCTCCTGATCTTGGACTTTGAATCAACAAAACTGTGAACTAACTAAACATTTTCTTTTTATAAAGTGAGCTGCCTCTGTTACATTGCTGTAATGCAAAGATAATGTGTACCCCTTTCTAATTTGGAGAATCCTCTTTTTTGTTTTTTCAAGATTAATTTATGTGCACATGCATGTGTCCTCTCTCTGTCTCTCTCTGTGTCTGTGTCCCCCTCCCTCCCTCCCTCCCTTCCTCCGTCCTTCTCACCTTCCCTATGCTTCTCCTTCCCTGTTTCCCTGTGTACATGCTTGTGAGTATCGTATTATTGTACAGACTGGAAAATCCTAAAAAGATAAGATTGGTGCTCTAGTCGGGTAGGCAGGAGATACGGTGACAGGAAAGGAGGGGACAGCAGATTTGCAGAGACATTTTGTAAGTAAATCTTACTTCTCCAAAGTGAGATTTGGCAACAGGACTTAAAGTATAATTTTAGCATCAAGAAGATAGATGATAATGCATTTTTGAGATGGAAAATCCAGGTTTGGAAAGAAGAAACTGAGTTCGATGACAAACATTTTGAGTTTGAGGGACACATGACATACACTGTGCATGTGTAAAATAGGGTAGACAGGTGTGACTCCTAGAAGAAGGTTTCAAAGGGGAGGTAAAAACCCAACAGTCATTCAGTAGATCTTGCTCACTTATGCTCCAAACTGCTGTGTTTATTTGTGCTTCTCAGAGTGAATGACAATGATAGCTTTTTACACTTGCACCCACGCAGCACTATCAACCTGTTTCATCCATGTTAATCTTACCACTGAAAAAATTGCTCATTTTGATGAGTGTGCACCATGAACATTTTTTTGTGTGTATTTATTGGCCATTTTTTATTGATCAAAGAAAATCAACCTATTTGTGTTCTTTGTACTTTTTAATTTTGGTTTGAGCCTTCCGTAAACATATATGAGAGCTCTCGGACTTTTAGAAATAAAAGATTTATCAACTAGATGCTTTGGAGTAAAATAAGAGTTTTCAAAGAGAAAAGACAAGAAAGAATAGGTTCTGAGACTAAGCCAAGGGATGTCACATTTGAGAGGGTGATAAAGAAAGTAGAGGATTATAGTAAGAGTCTGAGAAGAAAGGAAGGAGAAATAGCAAGAGAGATGAGGTGTGCTTGAAATCTGGGAAGATGTCACTTCAGCCTTTTCATGCATAGGTAGAGTTGGAAAAGCCCATGAATGGTATTGCAGAAGACATGGCTCTGGACTCAGATGAAGTGGAGGAGTATATAACCCCTGCCTGAGAGAATGCAGGAAAGGGAGAGTTCTCTTAATCAAGGCAGTATGTGCTTTCCAGAGAGTCCAAGAAGGCATGTTCATACGGAAGTCATTCCCAAAGGCTGTGAAGACAGACTTGAGGCAAGAACCCAGAGCAACATGGGATGTGGCAGTGAGCCAGTGCATGATCCTGGAATAGAAGTCTTTGGCTTTCCATACCAGTCTTCCTAAGGTCCCAGGATGACATCATCACCACCTTTCTGTACATTATTGTACTCAGACAGGCAGGACCTCAGAACCACATTCTCTTCAGTAACATACAGCCTTTTTCAAATACAGCAATGCTGAAATATTTCAGATGGATTTGACAAGTCCCATGTGCTCCTGTATACATTAGTGATTCCCAAATAATAGCAAGAGATTGCTTCCTGATTTCAAGTGATATGACAAACATGCAAATAATGTGGTGGGGCTTTCTATTGTATATATGAAAGGCTTGCAACATGATATTCTGATATACATATGCACAATGCTACGATCAGCACAGTCAAGCAAATTAACTTGCCCATTGTCTTGTACAGGTTCCTTTCTTGCCTGCTTCCTTGTTTGTTTCAAGAGTATTCCCAGACAATGAGGGCAAACCTAATACATTTTTACACTTGTGAATATTTTCTTGAATGTGTTTTTTTATGTCAGTTAGGGATTAGGAACACTGTAATGTCACTCTATGTGGCAATCTTTGTGTTGGTTCCAAGGATTTGGTCAGGATGGATTCATCCTGGTGTAAGGAGATGCTCTGGCTTCAGGGCTCCTAGGAAATGATTAGCTTAGAGATGGCTGCATTTCCAGGGACAGATGCATTAGTGGTGAGGTTCTCATGATCTGTCACCCAGTTATGCAGGCTCTATTATAATATTTTATTTAGTCCTTAGGCAATCGTACACCATTAGACTTTTATTTAGATGAATTAAAATCCTCCCTTTATGTCCCATAGGTTACAAAATTCATGACTCTGTTGGCTCCAATGAAACACTTAGCGTATGCTGCTTTGAGAGTTTGGTGAACTGCTTGGTTATAACTCAGAAAGCTAAAAGGAGTTCTGGAAAGTTTCAGGACTAATACAAGCTCAAGATTGTTCTGTTCCCTTTTTGTGGCCAAATGACATTGTGAAAACACTTCCAGGGACCTGCAGAGTTCATCCTACATCTCAACAACAGGACACTGGCATACCAAGGCCCATCCTCTAGGAGGGGACTGGAATGTTTGAAGGAATTAGTGCAAGAACTAAGTCATAAGAAAGCCATCAGAATGGAATAGAAATGAAAGCCATATTTATTGAACACCACACATGCTTTTTAACAAGACCACATAACATTGTTTGTTACACAGATATACAAGTGGTGAGCTTGCTTGACTAATTTGGAGTGTGAAGAAGCATAGGAAGTGGACAAGAGTGTTTGTTCCTAAGACTTCAGCAAGGAGGTCTGAGGGTAGAAGAGGAAGATCTGCTCTCCCAGGGGCTTCTTTCTTTCTCTGTTTTTCTTCCTTCCTTCCTTTCTTTTTTCTTCTTTCCTTCCTTTATTCTTTTTCCTTTTTCTTTTCTCTCTCTCTTTTTTTGAGACAGGTTTTTCTGTGTAGCCCTGGCTATTCTGGAACTTGCTCTGTAGACCAGGCTGGCCTTGAACTCACTGAGATTGCCTGCTTTGCCTACCATGTGCTGGGATTTAAGGTGTACACCACCACAGTCTTCTTATTATCTTGAGTGTGCTCTTTCTCCCACTAAAATGGCAGAAGAAAATTCAGTTCATTACAGCAGCAGCTGATCAGTCCAGAAGTCAAGTGGCAGGATGTCTTTGCAATCATTTGACAAATCATTCGGAGATGGAGCTACATATTTGGGGGGCCAAAGTCAGTTTATAGACTTTGAGGTAACAAGCCACTTCTTCAGACAAGTCAAGTTTTTGAGAAATCCAACCACAGTATTTAGGGGTTCTAAATTGTTTTAACTAGTAATTTCACATTAACATGTTCTAACTTGTTTTAACTAGTAATTTCACATTAACATGCTGTGTTTCTTTTAATAGACAAGATCTAAGACCACAGATGACAGAAGACACATTACCAAGGATCACCATAGAAATCTTTCTAAACTATGTTAAGAAAATAAAACTTTTAAATAGTGGTAGGGCATAGTAACCTAAAATCATGATACCTAGATTACTTTCAGATCATTTCTATCTCTTCATTCAGACACTTTTGTGGGTTAGTCTAATCTTTTGTTCAGTTTAATATTCTTGCTTGATAGAAAGTAAAGCAAAACAAAAAAATTACAGCTATTACTAAATAAACCAGGGCCAACAATAGATTATTTTCTTAGTATTTTGTATTCTTGTCCAAAGTTCAGGATAAAGAATCTCCATAAATGTCTCAAACTACATACTTATGCCTGTTATTTTCTGAGTAGCTTTCAGATTATTTAGTGCCTTTTTTGGTATTGATTTGTTTCAGCTTTGTTTTTAGATAAGGATATATATAAACATCACCATAATAGCCTAACAAGAATTTTACATGAGTAGGAAAAAATAAACTAAAAACCTCAAAACAAACAAATAAAAAACGTGACTAGAGGGCTTTGTAGGCATTTCTGCTCAGTCTGATGGCTCTGATGGACCAGCATCTTTATGAGGCTGTTATGTAGGTCATTGGCAGAATCCTTGACTCATATATATGAAGGTCTGAGTTCAAGCTTCAGGAAGCTTTCTCAGCATCACTCATAGAGCCAGTCCATTCCTCTGCCTCATACCACTTCTTCTGGAACTCTGCTGTGGCATCCTGTAATTGTTTTTTCTTTAAGCTAGACTCTTTAGAAGGAGACTTTGCCTTAGCTGAATCTCTAGCATAGTGTGTGACACATAGTAGGCACACAGAAACCACTATTGGCTTGTCATCTTTCCAATGGCCAATGAAGAGAGCAGCTGTGTTTTGTTCATAGATTGTGCTGCAATTCAGAAGCTGCAGGTTTCAGCTGAGTGCTTAGCTTGTTTGCTACCACTGTTCAAACCAGAATCCTACCCCTGACCTTTATGCATTATTTTATTTCATTTATTAGTATTCTGAGATTCTCTGAAAGTAGTTATAAGGTTTGGTTATATGGAATTGTGTTCTGTTCAGCTTGAGTTCATGTTAGCAGGCTGCAGGAGGAATAATTAATTTATACTGAAGGGAGTAACATCAGCAAGATAGCAGAATTGGAGCTCCATGCCTCAACCTTTTCCACTGTGAAAAGTGTGAATTCCATCAAACTGTCATGGACAAGAACACTTTTGTGAAAAGCCCAATCTTGAGAACAAATCTGAGAAAGAAGACACCTAAAATCATCCAAAACAAAAGACTCATGTAGAAGGATAAGAGAAGGGTAAGAAGAATGTCTCAGATCACATGGCCCCTCTCTGACCTTTGACCTCCCACTTCTCCCCCACAGAGAGGTGGGAACCTACAGTTTCCACATTGAGAAAAGAGCCCAGTAGACAGCTACTAGTAGCTTCCTTAGCATTGCTGCCAGGAAGTGCATTCCTGTCTCTCCTCTTGCAGGGCGAGGCCTCCAGGGTCAGGCAGAAAAAAGGGGAGAGCCTGAGGAACACAGAGGCAGCTCTGTGCTCCTGCCCACACTGGTGCTGGGTTAGAGGAACCAGCCAACAGCATGGCCCACCCACAAAGCCACACTTGTCACTTGTAGGAGCCCAGATGAACAGTCTGGAGTCTACTCAGGTAAGGAGACAAGCCTCAACCATGCATTTTTTTTTTTCAGCCTAGCCTCTGCATCCACCCATTTCACGCCATGGTTCTACCTAAGCTCAGACCCTAGCTGGTAGCTAACTCAACTACAGAGTGCTAATTGTACTGCCTGTTGGAGAATCCAGTCTGTGATACTGAATAATTAGCAATAATTACATCTCATAGCTAGCAATTCTGTCTGACTTCAGAGTCCAGCCATGGACTCACTAGAGAGCATAGTTCAACTGTTGGTTCTATTTGACTCCAGAAAATAAAGAGACAGGCCCAGTTAGAGAACTTTATAGTAAGCACCTCTGTCACAAACAGCTAGCCATCTGGAAATTCAGGCTAAGCAATATAGATCCATTTCTGCAAAAATACCAGTAAAGCCTAGAAACCAGGTCTCCCTACAGAAACACCAAGGTACCAATGCAAGATAAAAGATTGCAGAGTCATGGAATTGTAACACTCAAGAAGGAAATAAAGCCAAATAACTGTATCTAAAGAAATGGAGACATGTATGTATGGAAAGTGAATAGAGCAGAAAGTATTTCAAACATTAAAGTATAAATAAAGAGAAGAAAAGGAATTGTAGCTGTGTTTATATTGGTTAAATGGACTTTAAGTAAAAGACTATAAAAAAAATGGGGCTGGAGAGATAGGTCAGTTGTTAGAAGTATTTGCTGCTCTGCCAGAGGATGAAGCTCAGTTCTAGGCACCTACATAGGATGATTCCCAACTACCAGTAACTCACATTTGATGGATTCTGACACCAGCTGGCCCCTGCAGAAAAATACACACACAACATACACCTAAAAAGGTGCACACACATTCACATAAAACTGTAAAAAAAATAGATAAAGTCATTATACAATAATAAAGAATGTGAATTATCAGGAACTATTGAAATTATACATATACCCAATATGGACATAGCTAGACATAAAAAGAATATTACATGATTTGGAGATGTAGGTTGTGATACAACAGAGTTGGGGGAACCTCAGTTTCCCACTGTCAACAATGGGCACATCGTTCAATTCAGGTACAAAGTAAAGAAACATTGGGTTAGAATCAGGCTTCAGAGTGAATACTGTGAGACACCAAAACATCCCATAAAATAGAAGCAGAATACACATTCTTTTCTAGCACAGTCCATTCTCTGGGACAGATTAAGCTTCAAAACAAGGCCCAAGACATTTAAGAGGGCTGAATCACGTCAAGCATCATTCCCTGTCACAATGGTATTAAGCTGGAAAGCTGTCAGAAAATTCATAATACATGGAGATTAAGCAATATGTTTTGTGAACATGAGTCAAAGAAGATGTTGAAAGGGAAATCAGAAAACATCCTGAGACAAACAGAAATGGAAACACAGGATGCCAAATTCATAAGGGGCATTAATAGCAGTAAATGTTTATTAAATACAATAACAACTTACAAAGCCTTATCTCTTAAGGAAGTAGAAAAATAGCAAACAAAACCCAAAAGAGCAAGTGGAAAAAAATGGCAAAGATCAGAACAGAAATATTAAAGTGCTGAATATAATGGAGAGCAATATCAAAACACTAAATTTGATTTTTTCTTTGACGAGACAAGATTGGCAAACTGTTCTAGTTTTGTTTTTATTGCTGTGTTAAAACACTGACCAAGATCAACTTAGGAAGGAAGGTGTTAATTTTAGCTTATAGGTTACAGTCCATCCCTGAGGGAAGCCAGAGCAGAAACTCAAGACAGGAATATGGAGGCAGGAACCAAAACAGACCAGGAAGAAATGCTGCTCTTTGACTTGCTTCTGGCTTGCTTATCTGCCTTTCTTATACTGCCTCGGCCTAACTATTCAGGAATAGGACAACCCTTAGTAGCTGGTTTTCTCACACCAAACAGCAGTTAAGAAAATGCCCTCACAAACATACCTGTAGGCCAGTTTGATGCAGGTGATTCTTCAGTTGACGCTCCCTCTTCCCAGATAGATCCACATTTGAGTCAAGTTGAGAAAAACTAACCATAATCTCTCAGCTTTATCGGCTAAGGAGATAAAATCAGAAGTGAGGTGGTGAGATGGCTGAGTTGGTGAGGTGCTTGCCATACAATGTGAGGATTTGGTTTCCGATCTTTAGTACTCATATGTGGTGGTTTGAAAGAAAATGGCCCCCAAAGGGAGTGGCACTATTAGGATGTGTGACCTTGTTGTAGGAAGTGTGTCACTGTAGGGGCGGGCTTTGAGGTCTCTTTTGCTCAACTTCCCTCAATGTGATAGTCAACTTCCTGTTACCTGAAAGATGTAGGACCTCAGCTACTCCAGCACCACATCTACCTGTACACAGTCATGCTCTGTATCATGGTGATAAAAGACTAAACCTCTGAAACTATAAGTGAACCACCTCGACTAAATATTTTCTTTAGAGAAGTTGCTGTCGTCATGGTATCTTTTTAAAGCAGTGGAACCCTAACTAAGACTCTATATAAAAAGCTGGTGTGAAAAAACTCACTAATAACTTCAGTGCTGGGGACAGAAACAAGAGAATTCCCTGGGGCTTGCTGACTAGCTGCTGCAGTGACCTCCAGGTCTAATGAAAGACCTAAAAACAAAACATAGAAACAAACAAAAAGATGGGGAAAAAAAACCTCTGAAGTGGAGAAAATTCTTCTGAAATACTTTTGTGATTTTAGCATTATCTTGATCCTAAAGCCAAATATGGATGCTACAAGAAATGAAAATTATAAGTCAATATTCCTGACTCCAATACATATAAAAGTCTTCAACAAAAATTTAGCAAACCAAATTTGGCATCCCATTAGAAGGTTCACTAAGACAAAGTGAGATATGTCCCTCAGAAAGAAGGAAAATTCAAGTGTAATGCATCACACTTACAGTATGAAGAATACATATGTTACACATATTAGTTATATATTCACTGCTCTAACAAAAATGTCTGACAAAAATAAGGAAGAAAAAGTTTGTTCTGGTTCATGGTTTCATATGTATCAGTCCAAAGTTGCTTGATACTAGCTGCAGACCATCATGATGGTGGGGATGGAGGGAGGAGGCAGCTGTTCATATTATAGCCTGGAGGAAGCAGGATGAGACCAGAAGTGACAGAGGTCCAAGATCCCCGAGGATCTCTCTCTGGTGACCTCCTTCCTCCAGCTAGATCTTTACCTCCCAGACTTTGCACAGCATTCTCAAATAAGACCATTTTCAGACCAAACTTTCAAAACCCTATGAAAAACATTTCAGATTCAAACAACATTTTATAATCATATCATTAAATGTAGAAAAAAGTGACAAAATTCAAGGTCCTCTTGTGATTAAAACTGAACAAACAATGCATGTCAAGCTCACAACTGATATAGTACTCAGTGGTAAAAACTTTTCTAAGAATAGAAAGGAGACAAGATTTTCTACTCTTAGGAGTTATTTTCACAGGAAAAATTTGCCAGGGCAATTTGCCAGGAAAAAGCAGTTAAAAACACCCTAACAGAAAAGAAAAGTGAAAATTATCTCAACTGGCATCACAATTATAATTACCAAAAGAAATCTTCAAAAGTCATCCAAAATATTTTTAGGATAAGCAAGTTTAGAAAAGTTTTAGAACAGAAAATCAATATATAAAAATCCCTATCATTGGTATATATTAACAGTGAACTATCCAAAATAGAAATTAGGAGCACAATGTCATTTAGGTGAAAGATATATAACACTGAGGAAAATAATTAAAGAAAACTACAAGTGGAAACACATTCATGCTAATGGATTTGAATATAACCTCTTTTTATGAATTAGAAGATTTTATGCTGCTCAGATGCCCACATTTTTCAAAGAACTCCTGATAGACAGTGATTCCTATCAAAAAATGCCAATGACTTTTATTCATTAAAAAAACTTGAATAGGTCCTTAAAATACCTGGAGCAGCCAAAGTAATTTTAGTCTATACTAAAGTATTTAAAATTTTCTGTAAATATTATCATACCCTATATTAATCTATTCTCCCTTCTTTCTTTTAAAGTTAGAAGTGTTTCATTAGATCAAAAAACCTTTATCAGTTACTTCTTGCCTTTGAAACAATGTTCGAACTTGTTTGAATTTCAAATTTCTTTCACATACTCTACTAAATATCCAATATTTAAATCCTATTCCCCACTCAAATGTTTTTCATAAAATACTAATTTTATGAAATTGCCTTTTACCAAAAAAAAAATTTTGACTTTTTCTTCTTATTCTGGATCTGAAGGTAACTGGGAAGATTTTGGGATGCTTGCCACACATTCTTCTCTGGTGAGTCAGAGGGGGTGACAGGCTTGCTTATACTCCATCAGTAATGAATATGTGTCTTATAATTCACAGGAAGAACACATTCCTCCCAAGTTGTTACCTGGTTGGTGTTGTTCAACAACTTTCTTTCTGACCTTAATCGGGTAAAGCCATCTTTTAAGAGTTTGGCTAAGTGGAAATGGATACTTGTTTTGTACTCATCAAAACATAAAGTGAAAAATAACCCCCAAACCAGCCCCAAGTCTGTGTGCACAAACATTGGTTTTTGCACTTACTCATAGTGAACTTCATATATACATTCTGCTGAAAGAAATAGGGCCAAATAAATGTTCCTGGAGGATGGACCTAAGTTTACAAGCATTTGCTGTACTGAGCATACCTGCATTTTAGTTGCAGAACTCACCCAGAAGATGACAGGCAGTTTCTAGGGAACAGCATAGGGAGCGGCAGGATGTGGTCATGGTGATTCAGAAATGCCCCTTCCTTGCTCTTCTGAGTCAGCATGCAGCCTGCCACATGGCCCCACATGGCCCCACATGGCACAGTTATGGCTCTTGGATGAGCTGTCCCTGA
Organism: Sigmodon hispidus; assembly: GCA_004025045.1. Lineage (NCBI taxonomy): Eukaryota > Metazoa > Chordata > Mammalia > Rodentia > Cricetidae > Sigmodon > Sigmodon hispidus. The sequence continues at coordinate 39,003 of PVIH01014489.1, read as the reverse complement.
AAGTCTTGCCTGTCTGACTTCATTAAAGCACTCAGTGAGTTTCAGAAGCCCAGTTTGTCAAATGACTCCTCTCAAGATCATTCAAGTAATGCGTTCTGGAAACTTTCTGACAAGTGACATGGAGCTTATGGTATTGTTGAGCTGGCTTTGGTTGGAATCATTTGATCCTTAAAATGGTAAGCTAACTACTTTTTGAGTATAGACAGCCTAGTACACTAGTTCCTGATCACTTAAGTGTCACAACCAAGGCAACTAGGCAATGATATCTTCAGGCCACCCTAGACTTGTGATTTTGTAACTATTTTGCCACTTTCTACCTCAGAGCATGGATCATGTACTTATGATATAACCCACGCAGTAACAACTGAACACCACCATGCTGGTATTGCCCAGTTGGAGAAGTTACAGCAGGCCAGGGCTAGTTATTTACTTGGGTTGCAGGGCTGTAGGGTAGCTTTTTCCTAAACCCTTCATTTTGGTTAAATTTTCTCCCCCCACTCCCCACCCCCGTTTCCTCATCCCCGATCCTGTCCGTATTTAAACCTAAGAGAGTGAATCTTGATGTCAGGAAGGCCTCTCAATCCATCCAGGGATTAGGATGGAAATTAGAGATCATCACATCTTAGCCCAAATATTTACGTATGCTTTAATGTAATGAAAGAATTAAAAGTGACAAGATTTTTATGCCTTTTCATGTACTTTATCTTTTTGCTTTAGGCAGCTATGCGTCTTTTGTTTTACTTCATTTGAACCTAACATGTTGTCTTAGTTATGGTTTCTATTGCTGCCCTGAAGCACCATGACTAAAAGCAAGTTGGAGTGGAAAGGGTTTATATGGCTTACACTTCCAGATCATAATACATCAGGGGAGGAGGTCAGCACAGGAACTCAAGGATGGTTGGAACCTGGAGGCAGGGGTTGATGGAGAGGTCATGGAGGGTGCTGCTTACTGCTTGCTCATCCTGCTTTCTTATAGATGCCAGGACCACCAGCCCAGGGATGGCATCACCCATAATGGGCTGAGCCCTCTCCCATCAATCACTAATTAAAATGCCTCACATCATATCTTATAGAGGCATTTCCTCATTTGAGATTTCCTCCTTTCAGATAATTCTAGTTTGTATGTCAACATGACAAGGACTAGCCAACACACATACTATTGGGAAGGATACAACATTAGATTTACTGCTAATTACCCAAAGGGAGATATTGAAGAATGCCAGCCAACAGAGTCCAGCTCATGCCTCTCCGCATACTGTTACTTCCTCTTAAGGTGACCACCCCATAGAATTAAGGTTGGCTTTGAAATTCACAATAGGTCCAATTATATTGACAGATAATGTGTTGAAATAAGGGGGGGGGAATGAACAAAGAAAGAGGGTCTTGTGTTCAAAGTTCTTGCTAGAGAGCCAATCTAGGATGGCTTATCTGTGTTCACAGGTGTGCCCACACATGCGGGTATTTTTCCTGTAGCCAAAGAGGTGGATGGATGATGCACATCCTATCCTTGTTCCTTAGTCACAAGAGGTGTTTTTTTAGGTTCTGTAAGTCTTGAAAACAAACATTATAACTTTTCTGAGTTATTCCTGTCACTGATTAGCCAGATACTGTACAAGCTAGGGGGAGGGTGGCCACTCTGGGCCCTCTTGCTGATTGTCAGACTCTGGGTAAAAATGAACACATCCTTCCAAAGACATAAAACAACCCAATGTTGGTTTGTTTTTTCTCTCTCTCTTGCCATAAATTAGCATTGCCTGTTTGTGAATTTTGCATGGATGGAATTACCTGGTGTTTTTCTTGATAACTGCTATATCTTTGAGATATTCACCTATCTTGTTACATATAGAAGTCATTTGCATTTTTGCTGTATGGTGATCCATTTCATATATACATCAAACTTTATCCTTTTGCTAATGAACTTCTGGGTTGTTTCTATTTTGTGGATATTAAAAATATGCTAAGACTATTCTTTTAAATGTTATGTGCATACTTATGCAATTCTGTTGGGCTTACACAAATAGATTGAATTGCTGAGACACAAATCAAGCAAAAGATTTGCAAAGTGATATTTGTAGCTAATTGAAATATTTCTTCATTGGGAGAAGGAAAAGGATTATAAAACTCAGGTAGTAAGTGAAACTTACAAGGCTCAGGAAGCTTATGAAATTTACAGGATTCACAACCTTCCCAAGGTTATATAAATAGTAGTATTTGACAAGGACAGACTTTTCAATGGGGGCTTCAGGAATGCAGCTTTCTTGATTTGTCACTCATATTGAGCTTCTGGGTAATGCTGCCTTTGAGTTACCCATACTCCTGTAAATAATCTAATTATATACTCACCTGTGTGTCTATAAATAACTTCAATAAATTCACTGTTTCACTGAGATAGGCTAGGGTGGAATAATTTATATGATTTGTTGGTTGTGTCATATTGAATAATGAATACAATTTGTTCATATCCAGTTATGTAACTATAATGACTTTTATCAATTTATATTCCCTCTGACATTATGTGGCTTCTTTTGATATGTTTCTTCACCAACACTTGATATCATCAATGCTTTCCTTGGTAACCATTTTAGAGTGTGCCCTATTTTGTTCTGAATTACCACTTTTCTGATAATTAATGATGTTGAACTTTCTTTTTTTCTATGTTCTTTGCTCATTTGGATTTGACAATCCCTTTTGTAATAAATCTCTCAAATAAGAAGTCTGTCCTTCCTATTAGTTTACAAAAAGTGGGTTGTGGTAGTTTGAATAACAATGGCCCTCTCAGGTTCATATATTTGAATACTTAGTCATTTGGGAGTGGAACTCTTTGACAGTATGAGAAGGATTAGTTATGGCTTTGTTGGAGGAAGTGTGTCACTGCTGGTGGGCTTTGAACTTTCAAAAGCCTACACCAGACCCAGTCTCTTAGTTTGTAGATTAGGACTAAGCCCTCAATTACTTCTCCAGTACTGTGCCTGCCTCCTTGCTCCATGCCATGATGATGATGATGGACTAAGCCCTGAAACTGTAAACAAGACTCCAGTTAAATGCTTCCTTTCAAAAGAGTAGCCCTGTGATCCTGGTGTCTCTTCATAGCAATAGAACAGTGACTAAGACAGGTATCTAGGACTGAATTCTCTGTAACGTAAACATGTCTGCTGCCTTCTCCCACTTTACATTTTGAAATTTTTTATTCCACTAAACATTTTATTATATTTATTTATTTTGTGTGTGCATGTTTACACTGAAGTCAGAAGACACCTTTCTGGGGTTGTTACTCCCTTCTTCCATGAGTTGAGGGGTTGAATTTGGGTTGTCAGACTTTCCTTTATGTACTTTCACCTATGAGCCATCTCACTGGCCCTCATGTTTATTATAACTTTTGATAGATAGAAATTTTAAATTTTAATAAGGTCATATGACCAGTCATTCACATTGTAGTTAATACCTTTTATTTTAATTAATAAACTTAACTCATTAAAACCATTTTAGGTTTATAGAAGAATTGAGAAAAAATAATATCAGATTTTCATATACTCATATCCTCTACTTGTGGTTATCACTGACACCATGCCTTGGCATGGTAGATTTGTTCTCATTGAGAAAACAATATCTGTCAGTATGTTGTACTAATTGAAGTCCAGAGCTTGCATTAGGCTCTGTGATTTATGATTTACAAAATTTGTGATTTTACATGTCCACCATCACAGTAGCACACCATAGTTTGATTGACCTAAAATTTCTTTAAGCTTTATTTTTTTATTCATTGCTCTATACTTTAGGCCCCTGTATAATAGTTAATTTTACATGCTACTTTGACCAAGTTAAAGGAACCCCAGATAGATGTTCCAACATTATTTCTGGGACTTTTTATGGTGTTCCGAGAAAGTGATTGGTATATTGATCAGTAGACTCAGTGATGAAGGTCAGCCTCATTGGTGTGGATGGCATCAGCCAATGTTTGGAGGTTGCACACAGAATAGAAAGGTGAGAACAAGGGGGAATTCTTTACTTTCTTCTTGAGCTGAGATATCAATTTTCTTCCACCCTTCCATATTGGAATTCCTGATTGTAGACTGTTAAACACTGGGCCTCCCACCCAGTGGTCATGCCAGTTCTCAAGCCTTGGAATTCATATTGAGGTGTACTCTTGGTTCCTTTGCCTTTCCAGCTTGCAGGTAGTTAGTATATCATGGGCTTTCTCAGTCTCCATAATTGTGTGAGCCCATTACCATAATAAATCTCTCATATCCTACCAGTTTTTTCCTCTAAAAAGCCCTAATAGAATCCATCAACTTCTGGTTTCTAATTGTTCCTCCAGTTTTTCTTCAGAATGTCTTGTAAGAAGGATGATGTAATCTTTTCAGTCTGGTTTCTTTCCCTTAGGTCTATTTCACATCTATATATGGCTCATTTCCTTTTATTGCAGAAGAATGGTTTATTTCCATTTGGTAATACATTTTCCTATCAGACTCACAGGGTGCCTCTCAATCAGAGCAATTAGGAATCCAGTAGCTGAAACATTCATGTGCAGGCTTTCATGAAGACATAATCTTTTGACTCATTTGGGCAAACACTTGAGAGCATGACTCCTGAATTGTATGGTAAGATAATTTTTGGCTTTGTATAGGATTCCAACTGTTGTTAAAAGTAACAGCCCCATTCTGCATTGCAGCAGCAATGAATGGGAGAGCTTGATAGGGAAATATATGAAGCTTGATCTGATTCATTTTATACAGAAAAATACAATTCACATGGACAAAAAGGCAGATTGATAAAGCATCCCCAAAAAGAGAATATCAGAAAATACATTACTATGACTTTTAACAAAATAGTTTTTTATTTTATGTGTATGAGTGGTTTTCTCACACATATGTACCACATATGTGCCCGGGACCTGTGGAGGTCAGAAGAGGGCATTGGATCCCCTGGATAGGAGCCATGTGTGTACTGAGAGTCAAACCTGGGTCCCCCGCATGAGTCACAAGTGCTTTCAACTTCTGAGTCATCTTTCCAGAGTCTAGTTAAGACTTTTTTTGTAACTATTTAAGACTTTAAAAAAGACCTTTTCAAAGATTTATTTATTCATTTGTTTTATGTACATGAGTGTTCTGTCTTCATGCACACCTGAAAAAGGAATGTGATCCCATTACAGATGACTGTGAGCCATCATATGGACGCTGGGAACTGAACTCAGGACCTCTGGATGAGTAGTCAAGTGCTCTTCACCACTGAGCCATCTTTCCAGCCCCATTAAAAAGATTTTTAAAATAGTTTTCCCTAAAAGAATATGAAGTCAAGCCAGACTAGGAGAAAATGCTGACAAAATAAGTCTGAGAAGGTCCTGAATCTAAAATATACAAAGAACACTTAGAGTACAATAAGAAAACAAAATGCCCAGTTACAAAGTCATAAGCAAACTCAACAGATATTTTATCAACAGAGGTACATAAATGGAAAATAAAATATGAGAAGTCTAATCTCAAATGCCAGTATAGACATTCTAAATACAGCCTTTTATTTGCCACAGTGGCTAAAATTCAGGCACTGACAAGGAAAGAAGGCGAACAGTCCAGCAAAACTGACCAAAAAGGTCATTCTCCTGCTGTTGCTGTAGTTGTATTAATCAGAGATGGGCATGTGGTAGAATGTTCTCTGTATGCTGTAAATAAAGTAACTGGTTTGGCCTATGCACAGCACTGTAGAAGTGGGTGGAGAATCAGAGGACAGGCAGGTAGGAGAAGGGTGAAGTTAGGCAGTTGCCATCCGACCCATGAAGGAGGAACATGTAAAAAATACAGGTGAGCCATGGGCTGGGACATGTGGCGGGTAGACTAATAAAAATGGGTTGATTTAAAATAAAAGAGCTAGCAAATAATGTGCTTAAGACATGGGCCAAACAATATAAAATTAACATAAATGTCTAATTCATTTCTTTAAAAGACAAAAGCTGCCAAAGACCAAGTCCAAAACCTGCGGCCCAAATAAACTCATAAAACTTTCTACAACACGGGCATATTAATTAATTAATTGTTAATTAATCAGAGAGCAGCATACTTTGGTCTGTATCTAGACTCTATTCTATCCTTTTTGTCTGCTTTTCATTATTGTAGTTTTGAATGTTACCTTGGTAGCTAACAGCCACAGTGAGTATTCTTGATAATCTTTGATTTTCCACACAATGTTTATAAATATCTTGATAATTACCATATGTACAAATAAGCATGAAAAAAAAACCTTATTAGAACAGGTTGGTGAATGTTTTGAATCAGTTAATCAGTGTTTTAAAACTTGTAGTCACAGGACTTGAAAAATATCAAAAGTTTTTATTAGTGAGGCTGTCATGATTGAGATTTAGCATAATGGAATCGAAATTGATGAAATTATAAATATTAAGTAATTGAAATAATAAAACTCTTGCATGTAAAAATATATAAGTAACATAGGCTAGATAAAAAAATATTTTCTAAAACAGGATAGTAAGAAAACTAAGTTTGTTTTGCATTTTTACACATCTTTTTTGTTGTACTGCTTAACAGAACATCTCCAGACTCTCACACCATGATCAGTCTGTCATGACACACTGTTTTAATTGTCATGACACATTGTTTTAATTGAGGTACATGACAGAAAGCATGGAACTCATGTGTGTATGATATAGGGAAGAATCCCTCAATAGTCTTTTTTAGAAATAGTGATGTCATGAGAGAATCCCACGTGGCTGCTCCTTAAACTTAGTTACAATGCTTGATACTTTTCCAAAACAGATTTCAATTTCATGTAGAAATTCAGATCATTCCATCTGCCTTATCAAAATGAAGAGGCCTGGAGCAAGTTATGGAAGAGTAAAGTGTTCAAAAGGGTGTTCAGAAAATGGACAAAAATACCTGGAACTGTGACTGTGAGTGGCTTGATAGTCTCCATTCTTAGGTTGAGAAGCAGTATAGCAGAATGACCGAGCTGACACGTAAATTCTAATTCCAGCTCAGTTAGCATTAAACAACTCATTCAGTCTCTCTGACACTGCTGCTTTTTCTGTAAAATAAAACAAAGTCTAAACAAACAAACAAAAATGCCTGGAATTTTAAAAATAAATAATATCAATCAGGAATTTGAAAGTCAGTATCTAATCACTTCATCATGGAATGTTAGTGGTTCTAATATTGTCCATTCTTTTTTTCAAATGTTTGTTTCTTTGGCTCTGTCTCACAGTGTACTCTCTACAAAGCAGATTCATGTGAAAAGCTGTGGGTTTTCTGAAGATGCCACCTTTCTTAGGGTGGGTAGTTTCCCAGGAAGGTGAATGTTGAACACACAGAGAAAACACTGTGGCCTCTCTCTGCAATTGTCACTCATGCCTGGTGCCCATGAATGTCAGAAGAAGGCATTGGATCCATTGGAACTGGAATTATAGATGACTGTGACCCATCATAGGAATGCTGGGAACTGATGCTGGGTCTTTGCTCTACTAACCACTGAGAAGTTTCTATAGCTCTTATAGTTTTGAGAGGATTTAAAAAAATCTATACCAAGGGCTGAGAAACCTGGTCCATGGTTCAACCACTTATATTTACAAGCAAAAATATAACCCAATCTAGAACAAGATCAGTCAGTACCTATCACTTATCTGATCACAACAATGGGTTTCCATAGGAGGGAAGTTCAAGGATTTCAGATAGGGGAAGTAGTTTTCTGTCCCTGTGAAACTAACAATATGCTGCCCTGTTGCTGGGCACTACCCTGTAGCCTTGAAGGATAGCAGCTTAAGTTGAGGCTTCCTATTTATAGGAAGATGGCTGAGAAAAAAATGAACTACAGCAGTGAACACGGGAACCGCAGCCACCATTACTCAGTAATCCACAGTCTCTATTGATGAAGTGGGTTTAAATAGAATTCCCTGTCTCTAGTTAAAAAACAAAAAAAGACATCAAAAATCATCTTACTAACTGATGCAGCTGATTGAGGAATATGAGTAGACATCCATGCACTCACAGGGTCTGTGTTAGGAGGACAAGTTAAGAGACAGATGCAGAGTTTTGAGTCCACCTGTTATGTGGTTTGGGTCTTCATTACTGCCCCTGCCCCCAAACCTCATGCTCATGTGTAAAAGCAAAGCATTGGTCTCTGGTTGATAGCACCATTAGAAAGTGGTAGAAATTTTAGGTATGGAGTCTAGTAGGAGGAAATAGGTCATTAGATGTGCTCATATAGATCATATTGGAACTACCTTCCTTGCCCCAATTTTCCCTCACCACCATCTTCTTCCTCCTTCTCGCTTCTGACCACCACAAAGTCAGTAGGAGCTTTACTCCATTTTGCCTCCCATACCATGGTGTTTTGCCTCTTTGCAGGTTCAGAAATAAGGGAGTTGAGCCATTATGGACCAAAACACCTAAAACTGTGAGCCAGAGAAAATTTCCCTTCTTGGAGTAGATTTTCGTCACAATGACAGAAACTGACAACATAAATATATGCATAGCAGTTGATGCTATGACAGTGTAGAAGTGACCCAATAGAGTGTGGCAGGAAAATGTAGCAGATATTTGAATTTGTTAAGGTAAGCAAGGTTACCATTAGAGGAGCTAAGACATCTCAGGTGTATATTAGTGGTCGGAAACTGTACTAACCGTCTCTGCATTTGAGGCGGTTTTGTTACCTGTAAAATTATAAGAACACCTCATAGGGTTGCTGTAAGCATTAAATGAGGTTAAAAAAAGGACAAGATACAAGACCTAAGATCTTGCAGTATAGGGGACATGATAAGTAGTTTTGTAAATACTATAAGGAAAAGTGAGAGGGATTTTTGTTTGCTTGCGTTATTTTGCACTTAGCCTCCTCTGTTTCTGTAAAGAGGCCTACTGAAGTACATAGAATTTAGAAGAGAGTATGTGCACAGAAAAGAGCAAGTGAGTTAACAGATGCAGTTAAGAATATTTGCCAGGAAATGGTGGTGTATGCCTTTAATTCCAGCACTCAGGAGGCAGAGACAGGTGGATCTCTGTGAGTTTAAGGTCAGACTGGTTTACAGAGTGAGTTCCAGAATGGCCATCTACATGCAGATGGTGCACATAAACTCTTAGACACACGCTATATATATATATGTATGTGTGTGTGTGTGTGTGTGTGTGTGTGTGTGTTCTAGTTTTAGACAAATTTAGGCTACATGAGGCTTGTGGTGTGAATGAGAATGACCACCATAGGCTGTTATATTCAAATTCATGGTTCTCAGTGGAACTGTTTGGGAAGGATTAAGAGTGACCTTGTTAGAGGAGGTATATGCTGGGATTTGAGGTTTCAATAGCCTACATTTTGCCCAGTCACACTCTATTTCTGTGCCTGAAACTTTTATCTGTTGTTATAGTACCATGCCTGCATGACTCTCTGCCACAGTGCTCACCACCATGATGGTCAGAGACTAACCCTCTGAAACTGTAAGCAAGTTCCCAATTTTCTTTTAAAGTTGCCTTGGTCATGGTGTCTCCTCAAAGCAATAGAACAGTAACTAAGACTATCTCAAAAATCAAAAAGCAACAAACCAAAACAACAACAACAAAAGCCAACCAAAGACAAAAGATAACATTGAAGCAAATAAGGGTCTTCAGGCCAGGACAACACTGACAACGCATGCTCCTGGAAGCATGAAAAGATGGCAACAAAAATGGCAGCTTGTTTCACACAGACCTATGAGCAAATTGTAATGCAGTGAGAGATTGTTTCTGAACGTGGACTATGAGGACACAATTCTGATTGTCTGAAAAATAACCTTCTGTTTCTTATTTTAGTCCAATCTCACTTCTCTTGCAAGGCTAACCTGCCCTGTCTTCAATTTGACCCCAAAACCTGTCACCTTAATCCTAGTGCCTGCCCTTCTCTACATGATTCCCTGCACATAGTAGTCTTGCCTTGCTTGTCTTTAGTGCATAACCTCTCCTGGTTAGATTTGAATTCCACAAGGACCTGTGGTCTTGTGTTTTGCTCACCAACATAGCATAGGATCTAGGGCTCCACAGGTGCTTAGAACTGTGATGAGCGAATGGGAGAGAACCTGCTATTCTGCACAAGGAGAACCCCCAAGCTTAGTGGACTCAGATGGTTGGTTATGCAGCTCAGTGATATTATTTAAGGCCATGACTTCATCTTTCCTGCCTGCTGTTCTCAGTGATACAGCTTGGCCTCTTAGGCTGATTTTTTTTCGTGGCTCCAAGATAGCTGTTAATGGAGCTAGAGAGATTACACAGTACCTAAGAACACTTTTGTGCTTGCATAGGACTTGGGTTCAGTTCCCAGTACTCACATGGTAGCTCACAATCACCTGTAACTCCATTTCCAAGGGATGATGCCCAGTGGACTCTTGTATACATGTACATGATGCATATAAACTCATACAGGCTCACCTATATGCATCTGACTGTGTATGTGTGTGTGTGTGGGGGGAGGGGATAGGGAGCATCTGAAGCCTCAGATACCACATCTTGATAAGACATAGGCAGCATCAGCCAAAGGCTGGCTGCCTCTCATTTGCTTACATGTCATCTATTCCTTTTTTTTAGCCAGTGAAGAGAAACATATTATTTTAAAAGGCCACATTTGAGTATATGCTTGTATAAATATAAGTACATATAATTGCTTTAGAGTCTAAGGCAATGCTGACAAACAAGAATACATACTGCTAATCTAAATTACTTAATTTTAAAACTGTGATAGTTTTGTATGGAATGTGTTGGTGTCAGCCTATGGAATGTTAAAAAATGGCATTTCTGGGTGTATTGAGTTCATTGGTTGATAGATTGCTTCTGAAAAGTTTAATAGGTTAAAAAAATACTTAAGATCCATATTAATTTCTTTTATTTTAATAAAATTCTTAGAGGAGAAATGCTTTATGTACATGACTAAAAATTAAAGGGGGGACATTCTTGACCATATTGAAAGCCAAGCACCTGAAAAATTTGTGAAAATATAAATTAAAGATAAAGTGATATGGAGAAGAGAGAGTGACTGGCAGGGGAGGGAGGGGGAAGGGAGTTTGAACAAGGATATACATGGATAAAAAATATGACTTTATTTATAATAAAAAAGACCAAGAAAAGGAAAATGTAAATTAAAGCACAACTTCCCATGAAGGCGCAATATTGCCCAAATGAATAGAAACTCTGTGTGTGTGTGTGTGTGTGTGTGTGTGTGTGTGTGTGTGTGTGTGTATGTGAACAATGAAATACGTATTTTATTTAATTTATATTATATTTTAAGTGTGTTAAAATTCACTTTTCAAAGAACACAAGAGAGTAGTAAGGGGTTTATTCTAATAGATTTAATATCAACTGCTTTGAGTATACTACGCGAAAATGTCCATGAAAAGGAACTCACTGGATAAGAAAATTAACATATGTGAGGCTCATGCTCATAAAACCTGAAAGCGAAATAACTACAAATCACTCTGTTAATCCTGTGGGCATTCCTAGCTGAATTAAGTTTGTCCTCTAAAGAAATTATCTCCCCCACCCCCCAGGCATGCATGTAAAACAGTTCCTGTCTGGATGAACATGTGCCTGAGGCGAGAAGTTCACTGTTCAGTTACCTGCTGACTGGAAGCTCATATTTTCTTCTGACCCCTGCCTCTCTTCTTTTCCCCTTTCCAGCCCTGAAAGCTGTTCAGCCTAGGAAGGTCTTGACCTGAGGAAACCATCTTGGGTAACCACGACAAGGAAGAGGAAAATGCAATACCTAGGAGATTTCAGCAAACAGTAGAATCATGCCAACCTAATCTGTGTTAAAATGCTTGGAATGTGGGAGCTGCTGGTGATGTCTGTTGTCTGTGTGTCTCACGGAATCCTTTCTTTTTTAAGAGCAGCAAAGCCAAGCCTGGGAACCAGGCCAAACGCCTGCCACTTACCTTAAATTGATCAGCCACTTTGAGATTAAAACCCCTGAAAGCTGCCACACCGTGAAAACAAGGCCTCCTTCACATTAAAGGCAAATTGCGACTTTGAGTTTGCTGTGATCTTTTTTCCATTTTATCCAGTTTTTCACAGTGTGGACTTTTTCCCCCTCCTTATTCATTTATGCTCCCATGTAGAAACTAATAGTTATAGCATCTTGGCCAAGCATTCATTAAGGTTTATAAGAACAAAATTTATGATTATTTAGGCGTTGGCACAGAGGCCAACTGTTGCTAGAAAATAGACAGAGAGAGAGAGAGAGAGAGAGAGAGAGAGAGAGAGAGAGAGAGAGAGAGAGAAATTCAGGTGGGAAATATAAGCCTTGATAAAGGCCTGTACTATAGAGCAGTGTGCTAGGCTCTTAGCAGTGGTCTAAGGGAAAATTAAATACTATTAGAAACCACTTACTCCTCTCTTCTGGGTCTTTCCATTTCATAGTTCTGTAGATTATTGAAATAAATATTCTGATGATTCCAAGAATTTAATTTTATTTTTTGTGTAACTACTTCTAATTGCAGAGGCTGGAGATTGTAGAAATAAATAGTGTATGCTAAGTGAGGTGACAGTCTGTCAGCTTACTACTGAATATGGTATAGTTGGTATGTTTTACAAATGATACACACAGACATATATATGATTATCCCACGGCTCACTCATAAAGAGTCTTATGATCCTCCTAAGTAGGGTATACATAATCGTAAGATCTGTATACCCCAAATTTAGAATGCAAGCAATGCACACTCTTGGTCTTTTAATTCAAGTAGTAACTATGGTACAGGATAGAAATCTGTAGTCTTCCCCTAATGAATTTTCTTCTTCTTCTTCTTCTTTTTTTTTTTTTTTTTAAGAATAGATGGATACTCTTTGATTTCCTTCAGGAGGGGATTAGAAAGGTTTCCTAGGCTGTCTTTGACAATATTTAACAAATATTTTTATTTCTACTAATTGTTGTTCAAGAGTCACTGAATTGACTAAAAAACATGTGGCTTTCTTGTTTCATGGCGTAAACATTTTTCAAAATACTATCCTTTTTGTTCAAACAATAACTCATTATTTGGCTTGGGGCAATAAGGACTTTCTGTGTCCAGCTTTCCAGAATATTCATTCTGCTCACCTTAACGACATGTCCTCATTAGTGCTCCAGGATTCTTTTTTGTTCCCACCATCTTGCACACACTGGAACACTTGTACCTTTCTGCCTATGGAATTTAAATCTAGCTTTTTCTTAACTTTGCTCAGAAAATCTTTTATTTGTTTTTTTATTTTTATTTTTTATTTTTATTTTTTTTATAATTCTCTTTGAAGTTTGCATAACCTCTCCATAGATGTGCAGTTCAGGGACTTGCTGTTTTTCTCTGTCACTCTGAGAATGATCCATGTAAGCAAGCTTTGCTTCCATTTGTATATACCGTAACTCTCTAAGAGTGGCGATCATGGCTTCTTGTTATTTCTCAGCCGTAATTACCACAGCCTTCTGCTCTGATGAGATGTGCATTGCATGTAGAAAACTGGATATGGACAGAATCTATCACATCTTCCATCAGCCACTTTGAGATTAAAACCCTTGAAAGCTGCCACACAGTGAAAACAAGGCCTCCTTCAGATTAAAGGCCAATTGTGACTTTGGGTTTACTGTGATCTTTTTTCCATTTTATCCACAGCCTTGTTTTCAGACAGTACCAAGGATCTCTTGAAGAATCTATGTCCAAGGCCTAAGAAATCATTTCTCCATTCTGTAGAGAGCCAGAACCTTGGGAGAATGAAGAACAGACAAAATTGTGGGTTCAGTCTGCTTTTGGCCTGTTTCTGTCTTTTTCATCCATTTCCCTGGCAGCTTTGTTGCTCAAATTTTCTGTCTCATTGGTAGACTTATTTTGACTACCAATTTTAACTTAACTTGCAAGTCTTCATATTTTGTATTTTATATTCTGGTTCCTTGGTATTTTGTCAGTAATCAAGATTTCATGGAGGGTCTGATGTGCTAGCGGGGGGGGGGGGAGGTGTTGGGGGGGTGGTAATAGGAAATTCTTTATAGATCAAGATGTAACAGGCAAGAAAACACACACACACACACCACCACCACCAACAACAACAACAACAACTGCAGAGGGGTCACCTTGTATCTTGTTGTGTAGGGTAAAGATTTGAAGGCAATTCAAGAGAATCATAGTGGAATGCTATTTGATAATGAAACAGTACATCAGTTCAGACTGTCAAAGCAGTCACAGACTGCATACCTATAAGGAGAAGAGAAGTCCTCGAAGGGAGGAAAGGCAGAGGAGGGCATGAAATGGGTAGTCACATAGTATGGTTGGCATACTGTATCACTGGAGAAGTAATAGTGTGTAATAATACAGTGGGAGGTTTTACATTGGAACCCAGGGTATCTTTCTAGGTAGTGGGTAAGTCCATCAGCTTCCTGGTGGACGGTGTGTGTGTGTGTGTGTGTCTACCTTTTCTGTCTTGACCTTTCACGCTGGTCCTACCGTTTCCTTGCCAATTTCTGGCATGGGGGTGGATGGGACCCCCTCCTCCCTGTCCCTTCCTCCAATATCCCCTCCCAGTCCTGCCCAGAGGCTGTGGAAGCTTTACACTCACTCTGGTCTCTTATACCAATCCTCCAATAACCCCAAACCACCTCTTTGTTGATGGAAGCTTCCTTATAGACAGATCAGGAAACCACCAGGTGACTTATGCAGTGGTCACTTCCACTAAAACAGTTGAAGCAATCTGCCAGTAGGGACCACTTCACAAAAGGCTGAGTTAATCGCCTTTACAAAGCACAACAAATAGCTAGAGGTCAGCAGACTAACAACTACATCGACTCTTAACATGCCTTTTTAATAGCTCATGCTCATTCTGTTCTTTGGAAGGAAAGAGGATTCCTTACTATCAAGGGCATTCCTATTGTCAACAGGTCCCTTATAGCCAAGCTCTTGGAGACCTTCCAGCTCCCTGCAGAGGTAGCCATAATTCACTGCTGGGTACATTATTCCTCCAATGACCCAGTGGCCATAGGCAATGCCAGGGCTGACTCGGTAGCCTAGTCACTGGCCTCCAGCTCCTCTGTATCTACAGGACATATTTGGTTTTTAACACCTTCCTATCAGCCTTGTTTCCAACCAGAGAAGGACAAACTCCTGAATAAAGGGGACACACAGACAAAAGACAGATGGCTTTACTTAAATAACTGCCTTGGGCTGGAGAGATGGCTCAGTGGTTAAGAGCACTGACTGCTCTTCCAGAGGACCCGGGTTCAATTCCCAGCACTGACATGGCAGCTCACAACTGTCTGTAGTCCCCATTCCCAGTTCCAGGCAAACACCAAGGCAAATAAATAAAAATAAAGTTTTTTTTTTTTTTTAATAACTGCCTCATCCTCCCCCAGGACCAGGCACTCTCCATCATTTCAGACTCCACCAAACCTTATACAGCCCCCAAGGCTTTGCTCCACTTCTAAGAAGCCCTCTTTGATCTCACCCACATTTGAGCTTGCCTTTTACAGGTCCACTCCTGCTGTCAGATGTGTGCCAAGACCAAGCTGCAGGGTGTCTTCCAAATATGCCAGTCCGTACACCAGCTCTGAGGACACCAACTGGGCAAGAACTGGCAATGACTTCACTCACATGCTCACGCTTAAAAAGCTCTGCTGTCTCCTGACTCTTCTTAACACCTTTACATGATGGATAGAGGCATTCCCCACCTGCAGGAAAGCAGCAGATGTGGTGGCTCCAGTACTCCCGGACTACATCATCCCTTGGTTCAATGTGCCACAGACTATCCAAAGTGACAACAACCCAACTTTCATTTCCAGGCTCGTTGAGCTTGTGTCTGACGCCCTCAGCATCTCCTGGAAACTTCATATCTCTACAGCCCACAATCCTCGGGAAAAGTTGGAAGGGCCAATAGACTCATGAAACCATTAACTCACCAAGTTCTCTACTGAACCCAGGCTCTCTTGGTCCTCTTTCCTCCTCATTGCCCTTACTTGCCTCTGGGCCACCCCATACTCTCCTACAGGCCTAAATGCTTTTGAATTCCTTTACAGAAGCCATTCCTTCTCAACTGCCACCTCCTGGTCCAGACCCTCCACTGGCCAGGTACCTACTCTACCTCTTATGGTCCCTTCTCTGTTCGTATGCTGACAGCTACCTTCCCGCGCCCCCTCATCCCCCACAAATGAACGCCTCTAGAACCCTGGTGGACAGGACCCTACACTATGATCCTCACCACCCCCTCAGCTGCCAAGTTCCCGGGACATCAGTGTAGTCCAAAGTTTCTTTGTCCTGCCCAGCAGTTTAGTCCCAAATAATCACACAAAAGCTTATATTAATTATAAACTGTTTGACCTATGGCCCAAACATATTATTTACTCTTACTCTTAAACTAACTCATGATTCTTAGCCATGGTTAGTCACGTGGCTTAGTACCTTTTCTCAGAGCACCATTCTTGTCCTGCTTCCTGATGGTGTCTTTGCTATGCTCTTCTGCTTGCCAGAATTTTTCTAGTCTGGTTGCCCTGCCTTTACTTCCTGTATCGCTTTCGGCCACTCAACATTTTATTAAACCAATATTTACACTGACAAATATTTACAGTGCACGAAAGTATGGTCCTACCTCTCCAGGCTCAAGCAGGCACCTACCTAGGATGAATGGTATGTCCAGCAACTGGGACCCTTTACCCTCTGGTTTTCCAGAATGTCCCAATGAGGGATCATGATGGTCAAACCTATCTGCTCTTGTATCTTGTTCATTCACCTTTGTCTCTTTTGTGTTATAAGCTATAATTTTTCCCTCAAAATTTTCATGTCTTTTAACTCAAAGCTATAGCCTTTGCTATGACACCAAGGTGTAAATCTGTTCCAGCTGTTTTACAGACATCTGCATGTTTCTGGGGGAAGAGTGCTGATACCCTATTAACAAATCTGGGCTTGTGGAAACTAATATCCAGTCATTCCACAAACTGAAGAACTTTGCCAGTTCAGCTGAGGCACATCTCCATTCCATTCTCTCTGGTAATATCCACTCTTTCCATGCCTAACTCTGTTCATAGGGTCATTTGTAATAATCTAATTTTTTTCTCTTAGCAACTTGCTTTCTCTCTTCCTTCAGGAACAGATTTGTTCCTGAGGTCTCTAGGATGGTAGTTAACTGAAATGCTTTTTTCACCAGACTTCTTACTGAGCATGAGCCCATAGACTCCCGACTCTGCCACTCCCCATTTTCCCATGCCAACAGGAAGTAGCCAGATTTAAACCAGTGCTTGTCCACCCAAAAAGGTTGAAATATTGGATGGAACCTCCAACTTTCTCATGCATGGTCCGAGAAAAGCCATCTCTCTCTCTCTAAATCCCACTCTCTCAGAGAATCTCCAACAAAGAAAAGCCTCCAAAAAGCCCAATTCTGCATTCTTGGTGGCTGTGGCAACAGTTCCCCTAAAGTTGCCAGTGACCCAAATCCCTACCTAAAGTGTTCAATTTTTTACCATACTTGGGCACAAACCAGCTTGTGTTAGACATGTCATCACTGTTCTCCTATAGGATATGTAAGCTCACTGCCTTAGTTTCCGCAAATGACTTCTCTGGCTATCTTTGGGGCAGGAGGACCTAACCAGGAATTGCTTTGCTCAAATAAAGCTGTTCTTTTACTTTTTCAATTTGACTTGATCTGGCTTAATCTTAATAGTAATTTTTCTAACTATTATCAGGCTACAAAAATCCTATCGGGGAGGGGGGTGATATGAATGAATGTCCAACCAATGAGAATCCAAAAAGTCAAACAGGAATTGTACCTGGCCCTATTCAGGGTTTCAGTCCAAGAAAGAAATATTCTAAAATAATTATCACTTTTTGTTTTGTTTTCTATGCAAACATCTCTGGAACTGAACTAGAAAACCTGGGCTCCAATCTTCTTTGTGCTGTCTTTAGGATGTGCGACAGCTGTACTAATGGGGGAGAGAAAGAGAGAGAGAGAGAGAGAGGGAGGGAGGGAGGGAGGGAGGGAGAGAGGGAGGGAGAAATGGCAGCAAGAAAATAACTGGAAGAAATGAATTACGGAGATGTCAAGAGGCTAGCATTGCATCATATTGGTGACTGTTTTGCTGGGGCTAGAAAAATGCTGATGCCTTCCTCTGAAACTTATTCTCACCCTAGCTCCACTATAAAACACCATATACCTCTGCTTTTTTCTTTTACTGTGTTACTTTTGGAAAGGAATAGTTTTGGATTTTGTTTTTTCTCGTTTTTTGGTTTTTCGAGACAGGGTTTCTCTATGTAACAGCTATGGTTGTCCTGGGACTTGCTTTGTAGACCAGGATGGCCTTAAACTCATAGGGATTCTTCTGTCTCAGTGTTCTCAGGGCTGGGTTTAAAGGCATGTGTCACCATCCCCAGCTAAAAGAGCAGTTCTTGTTCTTACATACTTAAAGAAAAAAAAAAAAAACCCTCTGAGGCAATGGTTCTCAACCCTGTGGGTCATGACCCCCTCAGGGATTGAATAATCCTATTACAGGGGTCATCTAATACCATCAGAAAACTTAAATATTTACATTATGTTTCATAACACAACAAGAGAGACTGTATTAAAGGGTCATAGCATTAGGAAGGTTGAAAATCTCTGCTCCTAGAAGCACACTATCTGTTATGCCCCTCCCCCCATATGTACCATTCTGCTGACAACATTTCATAGTAGTGTGCTTCCTTGTTTTCTGTCTCTGGAGGGTCTTTGGAGCCCCTGTTGGCTTATATATCAAGAGAATTTTGTTTCCCACTCAAAATGATGGGAAAGCTTTGAGGTTTTTGTTTGTTTTTCACATTTAGTATGAGGTTGGCTGTAAGTTCTAGCCAAAGCAATTACATAAGAGAAAGAAAGAAAAAGTATGTCGATCAGGAAAGAAGAAACAAACATTTTGCTTCCAGGGGGCTGGTTAAGAATGCACACTGCTCTTCCAGAGGCCTGTGGTTTGATATGATGCAATTTGATTCTCAGTAACCACACCAGGTAGCTCACAAATGCCTCCAACTTGAGCTCCAAACCATTTTTGTCCACACCTGTGGCATGCAGTCACACGCATAATTAAATAGATTTTAAACAAACATTTTGCTTTCAGATGACAATATTCTCGTGGATTTGATGTGGTATTGAAGGTTTGATTTGTCCATGCAGCAGTGTCCAGCTGTGGGGCTCTGAGGACATGATTGTGCTTTGAAGACTCTGACTTCATCACTGCAAAGGTGGTGACTATTGGGAGGCTCTAAGAACTTACGAGAAGAGCCCTAGCTGAAGGACTGAGTAGTCAGGAATGTGTCCTTGGCTGCTGTATCACTTCCCCAGGCTGTTCCAGCACCCACTCACTTTCTGCCTTCTGAATACCGTGAGCAGAGTGGCGTTCCTTGTCATTCTTTCCTTGCTATGATATCCTGTCTCATCTCAGGCCCGAAAACTGGGAGCCAAAGTCAATGTTCATCCCTTTCAGCTGGCTTGTTTTCAACCATTGTCATAATAATGAAAAGCTAACACAGACACACAGACACACACACACACACACACGCACACCTTAAAGACTTCACCAATACACATAAGAACTGAAAACCAAATTCAATAAACTTAAAGAACAGCAAAATCTACAAACAAAATCTGAGAATTGTGTACACTTGCAGTCCAAGAGTTGGAGAAGTGCCCACATGTGATTCCTAGGGACTGTTGACCAGTCAGCATAGCCTAATGAAATACCCTTATCTCAAAGGACAATGTGAATGGCTCCTGAGAAGTATGCCCAAGGTTGGCCTGTGTTCGACATACATATAGACACACACTCATTTATACATATAAACATACAACACACACATATACACTAACACGCACATTCACGTGAGTCTATACCTCCCCACACAGAAAAATCAGCATGCAAGAGACATTCTTAGACACTATTCAAAGAAGAAATTTAGAATACCCCTGTTGGGGGAGTGAAGTAGCTCAGTGAATAAAAACACTTGCCTCAGTGGTCTGATTTCAGCCCCTTAAACTCATGTAAAAATTGTCTGGAAGCTATGGGCCAATTATCCTTGGTTATACACAGGCACAGAAACAGCAGCAGAGACCCTGACTCAACAGGGTGGAGAGAGAACCGATTTCTGAGAGAGAAAGTTCTCTCTCAGCTCTACCCAAGTGCCTTGGCTTGTGCATGCACTGCCCCCCAACACACAATAAAATGGTTCAGCTTATAATACTAGCAAAAAGAAGAAAATGCTTCAAAGCACACCAAAGATTGCTCAACTGGAAAAGATTAGGCAGTGATGAAAAGAGTGCAAAAACTATCAGACACTAGTGATAAATGTGCTGTGCTCACAGATTCAAGTAAGTGTCATTGTTAAACTGCAATCCATAAATTTGATGCAATGCATATTAGAAAAGAAAAGCAGAAACAGAAAACACCTTAATAGTTGTGCAGAATTACAAGGGCTGCTGAGTGATTAAAACAACCTTGAACAGAAGATAAAAGTTGGTGGTGTCATACTTTCTGATTTCAACCTTCATTGCAAAACCATAGCAATTAAACTAATACAGAACTGGTATAAAAACTGATAGTTAGACCTACAGAATACAATAAGAAGCCCAAAGACAAACTTACATGTGTACTCAACAAATCTTTGACACTGGCATCAAGAAAGAATACAATAATGAGCCACTGGGAAAAAAAGATACATTTAATTCCTAGTGTTGAGAAAATTAGATGGGGAAGCAGGGTCTACAGTTGAACTTCTCAATATCTACACAATAGAGCAACATAGGTAAAGGACCTAATTTTTAGATTTTTAAGCCATAAAATTCTAAGAAGAAAGCATGAGAGAAACTCCTTGACATGGATTGTGGCAATAAGTTTTTGGATACAATACCAAAACACTAACAGCAAAAGAAAAAAGATGAAAAAGAGGTGTGAGAGTGAAGACTATAACCGCTTCTGTCTAGAGCACAGTCTTCAAGGGCAGGGGGCAGTATTTGTTGATTATTGCTCCGGAGAGGTTTGCATGCAAAGCTCATGCCTGGCCCATGCAACTCAATCACAAAGAGAATCAACTAAAAGTTGTTAACAGAAAAATTCTACAAAGAAGATACTCAGTGTTCAACAGGTGTTTGAAATGAGTTATCAACATTACCAATACTCACAGAAATGTAAATTAAAACCATGACAAGATATTATCTCACATCTCTTAGGATGGCTAACATAAAGGGAAAAAAAAACCCACCAAGGAGATAAACCAAAGGAGTCTTTATTTACTGTGGATGGGAATGGAATAATGGAAATTTCCATTCATAATGAGAAGCACTATGGAGAGTCTAACAGAAATTTTTAAAAATGGAGCTACCATATAATCTATAATTACTATGTGTATAAATCTAGTACCCATATTCAAAATAAATAAAACTATCTGTATACACAAAAATTAAATCCATGTATTGAGTAGGCAACTACACTGTGTTCATTGCAACAGTATTGATGATGGCTAAGAAGGTGTGATGTTTTCAGAAGATGTTCTTCATAAGTCTTGGGTATTTGAATACTTGATTCCTAGCTGATGAGTAACTGTGGAAGGAGGATTAGGAAGTGTGGTGTTCATGGAAAGAGTATGTCCCTGGGGCAGGTTTTGAGGCTTCAGAAGGCTTGCTCCATTTCAAGTGTTTTCTGTTTGTCGATTAAGGTGTGAGCTCTCGGGGGCTGCTTCAGTTCTGTGCCTGCCTCCCTGCTACCATGTCCACTGCCTTGGTGGTCATGAACTCATCATCTGGCAACAAAACCCCCAAATACACCCTATAAGTTGCCTTGCTCATGGTGTTTTATCACAGCCATAGAAAAGTAACTGAGACAGAAGTAGAAACCAATAGTCTGTTACACCAATAGTAGGCAGAGAAAATGTGATGTCAACAGATGCGCACAGCAGAATACTACTCAGCCTTTAGAAAGGAGAAAATCTAGGGTTAGAGAGATGGCCCCAGTCAGAAAAATGCATGTTGAACAAGCACGAAGGCCCAACTTTCTTGGTACTCACGTAAAAAGTCAAATACAACTGTGTAGGTCTGTGATTCCAGCACTGGGGAGCTGGGGAGGTGGAGGCAGGGGGTCCTGGGGCCTTGCTGGCAAGCCAGCACAGCTGAATTGGTGAGTTTCAGGCTCAGAGAGAAACCTTGACTCAAAAACAAGTTGGAGAACTAGAAAGACACCTTAATAATTGAATGTGGCTACACAGATAAACAAATACTCTTGTATACTACCCCCATACATTTACAAAGAGAGGGGAAACAAACACAAAAGAAAGGAAGAAAGGAAGGAAGAAATGACACTTACAACAGCATGAATGGACTTTGCAGTTCGTATGTTCTAAGAGATGTAACAGGTACAGAAAATCATGTGATCTGACATGGAATCTAAGGATGGTGAACTTGCAAGGCAGGGTATAGAATGGTTCTCAAGGTACAGAAGGACAAAATAGAGGGATGTTATAAGGCATAAGATGATTAACCTCTAGACTAGGGTCAGTAGTATTAAAAATACATTTAAGGGCTAGAGAGGTAGCACAGAGGTTAAGATCACTGTCTGATCTTCCAGCATCCACATGGCAGTTCACACTGTCTGTAACTACAGTTCCAGGGGACCTGACTCCATCCTTTGGCCTCTGAGAGCACCGTATGCATGTTGCACAGACACACTGAAGTGAACACTCATACCCATAGAGATAAAGATAAATATTAAAAATACATTGATCACTTGAAATTTCCCAAGCCAGATGATTTGTTAGTGTTCTTAGCAATCACCCCCACACACACACACACAAATATGGTAACACTAAGGAAGCAAGTTGTCAATTATCTTTGATGTGGCAGTCATCACACAATTATATAAACATTACATTATTACATTTAATAGTTGTAAATCATGTCTCAGAAAAGCTAGGAAAAGTAAACATTCCATGTCTTTTACATTTTCAAATCTCTTGCTAATTCTTTTTTTTTTTTTTGTCACTGGATCAATAAGATCACTTCTCCTCTTCCTTCCCTCCTCTTCTCCTCCTCCTCCCCTCCTCCTCCTCCTCCCCTTCTCCTCCCCTCCTCCCCTCCCTCTTCTTCTCCTCCACACACTATATATAGAAGCCTCTAGTGAAGTGTACATAAGCCGACACCCACATAACAGCATGGTAAAGACTGTGACAATCTATGTACTCTGGAGAAATTTCCCCTGAGAGCTTTCGGGGGATTGCCTATGGTTGATGTTGCTGGCAAAGTGATATTAGTGTTTAGCACAGAGCTGGCCCTTCAGGTCTGATGATGGAATGAGCTGCACTCAGCTCTCAAGATGCTGAGGATGGGAAACATCTATGCTCACCATTCACCTTGACAGTCTGTTTCTGAAATAGGAAACCAAAAATGTGCATTGATTATTTTGAAGGCAGTCACATATTTATGTTTCTCCTGTCGGTAGATCTGAGATAATTATAGCCTAGAGGTAACATCTGAGGTATTTCATTGAATAGGCTCATTCTGACTGTGGAGTATTTGTTTTTTATTTAGCTCTCTAAATGCACCCAGTACTCACAAATATGTAGAAGGACAAGTTTCCCGCCCTGGGGAGCTTGGGTGCAGACGTACACAGTAGAGTGGGAAGGATCTTGGCTGGGGAAGAGTTGGTTGGGAGGGGCTGGAGAGAAGGAAAGCCGCCAACTCAGGGAAAATGAGGTGGGGAGGGGACACAAAGGAGATGGAGGAAACCCTCTATAGCAAAGGGGCTGGCACTTCCTCAGAGCAGCACCTTTGACAGGAAGAAGGGGTTGAGGAAAATAGCAAAGGCAGATGCATTGGTCCTTCAGAACCACCTGCCAGGAAGTGGTGCAATGAGGGATCCATGCCACACTCCTGGTCTTCAAAGTCAGATTTCAGCGTCATCACATCCCTACGTGGGAACAGGTTCAGATAAGCTATCGACCTTGCCTAAAGTGGGAGAGCCACTAAGGGGACAGATGTGAATTCAAAGGTGGATTTGACTCCACAGTTATTCATTTTACTATTGTCCTTCAAGGTAAACATAACGCTAAAGAATGAGTAACCAATGGGAGACTTAGAAATGATCTAGAACTATAATCAGATTTTTCTGGTACCCTTGACAAAATATCCTTGTATGTGTCTCATAAGAAGTTGACACTATTACTACAAATGTGCTTTTTGCCTTTTTGTTGGTACACTAGTCATCCATCAAAGGAAACATCATTCTGACAGTCTATCCATGTAATTCACAATCGTATTTTAAAAGTAATACTTCAAATAACTTCACAACATAATTATTTTTAATTAAAATTTTCAGTTTTAGTTTTTACATTTGGTGTTTGTTGAGGCAATGTCTTAGGTAGTCTGGCTGGCTTCAAATGCAACAGAGGATGACCTTGAACTTCTGAAGGTCACTCCAGCCTCTGCTTCCTGAGAGTGGGGATTACAGACTTGTGCTTTGTGCTCAGTCAAGTTTGTGTTTTAAATTAATAAATAATTCTGTATATATAATAGATAACATTATATTTTTAACATATGTATATATCATGGAATGATTATTATAAGTTAGTTGAGGAAACTGCATCATCAGAGAAAGACTGAGGACTTTGAAATTCAGACCCCCATTCAGAGCGGAGTCCTTGTCGGGAGAGCCCCTCTCCAGGACTGGGGTTAATCCCTAGAGTCTGAACTCAGACTCTTCCTAGCAGAAAGAGCTAGGCTTTGGCTGTGAGGGGCTCCTCCAGTGACACTTAAAAGTGTCACAGCCAGGCCCTGCCTCCAGGGCAAACTGCCTCATCAGAGAAGGACTGAGGGCCTTGGAAACGCAATCCCCTATCCAGAGCAGAGTCAGAGATTGAGCAGACCCCATGCTTGGAAGAGAATAGACACACAAGCCCTCTTGCCACAACTGACTAAGAGCTGACTAATTGTGAACCAATGAAGCCATGAGCAGATTTCAGACAAAAATACATATAACAATGTAAAGAACAACAAGACAACATCAGAAGAAGCTTGTGGTTCTACAACTACAAGACCTGAACAGAGCAATGAAGAGGAAAAAGAAGGAAACAACAGCAAAAACACCTTTATGAAGATTATTGAAGCCTTAAAAGAGGATATAAAAAATTCCCTTAAAAAACAGAAGAAAATGCAAACAAAAAATTGGAAGAGATGAACAATTCCTTGAAAGAAAACCAAGAAAAGGTAAATCAAAAAATGAAAGAAACATTCCAGGAACGAAAAACTGAAATAGAAGCAAGAAAAAAAGGCAAAAATGAGGCAAAGATGGAAATAGAAAACCTGAAGAAAAGAGCTGTAACTACAGATTTAAGCATAACCAACAGAATCCAAGAGATGGAAGAGTGAATCTCTGGAGTGGAAAACTCAGTAACAGAAATATATACATCATTCAAAGAAATACTAAAACCAAAAAAGCCATAACACGAATGTTTAGGAAATCTGGGACACCATGAAAAGACCTAACCTGAGAATAATAGGAATAGGAGAAGACAAGAATACCAGCTCCAAGGCACAGATAATGTATTCAATAAAATCATAGAAGAAAACTTTCCTAACTTAAAGAAGGAAATGCCTATAAAGATACAAGAAGCTTACAGAACACCAAATAGATATGACCCCAAAAAAGCCAGCTTGCCACATAATAATCAAGCCACAAAACATACAGAACAAAGAAAAAATATTAAGAGCTGCAAAAGAAAAGGGCCAACTTGCCTATAAAAGCAGACTTAACAGAATAACGCCTGACTATTCAATGGAAACGATGAAAGCAAGAAGGTCTTAGTCAGAAGTTATACAGATATTAAAAGAGCATAGCTGCCAACCTAGACTACTATACTCAGCAAAAATATCAGTCACCATAGATGGAGTAAACAAGATATTTCATGACAAAGTCAGACTGAAACAATACCTATCTATCAATCTGGTCCTCCAGAAAGCATTAGAGGGAAAACTCCAACCTAAGGATCCCAGATACACCCATGAAACCACAAACATTCAATAATCCCACAGAAGAAAAGCCCAGAGAAAGGAAATACATACAAGCAACCACCAAAAATAGCAGGAAATATCAATCAGCGTCACTAATATCCCTTAATATCAATGGACTCAACTCACCTATAAAAAGACACACACTAACATGATGGATGTAAAAA
This sequence comes from Sigmodon hispidus, assembly GCA_004025045.1. Lineage (NCBI taxonomy): Eukaryota > Metazoa > Chordata > Mammalia > Rodentia > Cricetidae > Sigmodon > Sigmodon hispidus. The sequence goes on along the minus strand of PVIH01014489.1, from coordinate 12,869 downwards.
CAGAACCCACCTTTCTGCTGCATGCAAGAAACACACCTCAACCACAAACACAGACACAGGTTCAGAGTAAAGGGTTGGGAAAAGATTTTACAATCAAATGGCCCTAAGAAACAAGCTGGTGTTGTCATGTAATATCTAACAAAGTAGACTTTAAACTAAAATCAATTAAAAGGAACCAAGATGGACTTATTCATCGCAGGAAATATTGGCCAAGAGAAGATTTCAATCCTGAATATTTATGCCCCTAATATAAGGGCACCTATCTATGTAAAAGAAACAATACTAAAGCTCAAATCTCACATCAGTTCTCACACCCTAATAGTGGGAGACTTCAATGCCCCACTTTCACCCCTGGACAGGTCAACCAGACAGAGACTCAACAGAGAAATAAGAAGTCTAACAGAGGTTATGATGCAAATGGATTTAGTAGATATTTACAGAAGATTCCACTCAAATGCCAGGATGCTGAACTAAGCCATATTGGGACTTTGGGACCTCCTGCCCTTTCTGAAGAGGGGATAAAGAGATGGGGAGAAGAGGGATTGACTGGAAGGGGTGTGGGTGGGAGGGTGCTTGAACAGGGGGATACATGGATAAAAAATATGACTTTATTCATAAGAAAATAAAATAAAATTTAAAAACCCAAAAAACTATGTGGGCTATGGGACAATCTGGAAATATCTATCAACAGTATAAATATACCTGTCCTTTTGCTCTCTTCTCTTCAGAATTTACCATTGGGAAATAAAAACAGTAATTCACAAAGACACTCAAACACACTTGTAAATATTGGCATTACTTATAAATTAAAAAACTGGAGTCTAAGTGAATGTCCACAGAAATAACAATGACTGAATAAAATATAGGCTTCTATATTATAGAATGAAATGTGAGGTTTGCCAGCTAACTCCAGGGATATTTATGAAGTATTGATGAACCAGAAAAACAACACTAGGGGTGGGGGATTAATGGGATCCCAGCTGTTATTTAAAGGAACCTGCACATGTATCTTGTGTGTATCTAAATGGCTACAACTATAGATGTTTTTATAAGCAAAATTAAATAGATAGAAATTGTTAGTTGTTAGAATTGAGTTGTTACAATGAGTTAGGTTAAAAAAAAAGTTAGTTGAAATACCCAGCAACTCCCATATACTCTTTATTTATTTATATTTTTTTGGTAAGAATACTTAAAACCTTAGCAGTTTTGAAATGTACAACACAGTCTTATACTGTAATTCACTTGAGTCATCTCATGGAATCGCAGGTCTTAAAAGTCTTCCTGATTGGTGGATTGTGTATTTTTCCTTGCCAATACCCTTTTCTTTCCAGACTTTGATAGCCAACATTCAATTCTCTACCTCTGTGCAATGTCCTTTTTAAGATTCTATATATAAGTAAAGATTGATGGCATTTGTCTCTCTCTGTGTCTGATATATTCAATCAATATATTGTCCTCTTAGTTTCAACTATGTTAGCATGCATTTTTGCTTTTAAAAATTGAGAGTATTTCATTGCCTATACATTTACATACATGTCTTCATTTCAACATCTGTTTCTCCACTGGTGGATACTAGGTTGATTTCAAATCTTGGTATTGTGAGCAATAGCATATTTATTTGGAGAAACTGTCTTCCACCAAGGAGAAGGTGCATCTTGAAATTAGGCATCCTTAGTTGGTTTTTAGATGTACTACTTGTTTGCTGTATGATCCTATAAAAACTATAGGGCCTCCCCCAGTTTCAGTATCTACACACAGTGTATTATTGCACAAATTCTATTTAGTATATAATAAAACTTAGAACCAGCTATTAGGGAAAAGCTGAAATATTAGAGAGTCAAGGAACAAACCACAGCCAGTTCTCACCCAGTGAATTCCTCAGGCTAAACAGGGTAGGTCTTATCTCCACAAGTCCTCAGATTCCAAGGGCAAGAAGGCAAAAGGGAAGCACTTCTACCTTCTCCTACCTTATATTTCCTGCCCAACTATTTTACTTCCCCATTCAACATCCCTAGAGCTAGGATTAAAAGTGGGTGCCACTACTGCCTGGATGTTTGACTTGGAACTCATAGAAATCCAGAGAATCTCTGCCTTCCTACAGGTGGGATTAAAGGCATGAGTCACCACTCCCTGACCTTCAAGGCTTGGCTCTGTTTCCTGATATTTCAGGCTATTTTTATTGAATACACCACCACAGTTATGAGATAGTATATGTCAAACACCTAGTGGCTGACTTAGAGTACCTACAATGATGCTTTTCAGAGGCAAAAAGCCAATCTTCCCTGGGTACCTTAATTAAGTTACTTAAAACCACTCCATGTTTTAAGTGTTGAGTGTGAATACCTTTCTTCTTGTTGCTAGGGGCATGCTGCTCTTGACTGTTGCTCTAATGATTATGGCCAAAGCATCCATCACTTTAGTATACCCTGAGGGTAACACCATATGTCGCAATAGGGGAGCTGAGATTTCTGCTTGTCTGAAACCATCTTCTGGCCTCTATCATCCTGAGGAAGCAAATATAAGACATTTCTTACGATTTGTGTTTTCCTCTTGTGCTATCTACAGCCCTTGGGTGGGTTTTTATCACTCACTTTAAATCACCTTGTCCAAGTTCCTTCTAAATGGCCACAGCGATCATCCTCATGTTCTGAATTCCCAATTTAGTGAATGTAAAGTATAGACGTACCCATTTGACCAGAGTATGTGTCCATCCATATGAATATTTTGTTTCTGTGCCAAAGGACATTTGAATAAGAACACTTACCCCCCAGCAACCGCCTGACAACCTGTTACTTCTATACCAAGAAGTTCTTCATTTTTTTTGTTTCTTTTCCTTCTTTGTTTTTTGAGAGAGATAAGGATGAATTGTAGGAAAAAGAGAGCCCCTAAAAGATGAAATGATAGGAATTTTTTCCAGTTTAATCTCAAGCTTTTTGAAAAGATAAAAGTCCGTTACTTCTGTAAGATGAAGGGGTTTGGGGCTGGAGAAATGGCTCAGAGGTTAAGAGCACTGACTGTTCTTCCAGAGGTCCTGAGTTCAATTCCCAGCAAAACCACATGGTGGCTCACAACCATCTATGATGAGGTCTGGCGCCCTCTTCTGTAAAAACTGTATGCATAATAAATAAATAAATAAATAAATAAAAATTAAAAAAAAAAAAAGATGAAGGGGTTTGAGGGAGTTTGATAACATGTTTATTTCATCACGGAAGTGGGACGGGATGGCTCTGCCCTCTGGGAATAGGGAGTTTCAGATGGAAGAAAAGCAGGTCCTGCATACGAAGCCTGTGAACTGGTTCTGTTGACACATCATCTAGTCTCCATCTCCTTCATCTTTCCCTATTTATGTTTGTTAGGAAAAACCTATCAAAACTCCTGTAATGTCCATTTAGGCCCAACAAAGAGAAATGCAAACTACTCTTCATCAGTCATAAATATCTCCTCTCTGGCTACTATAGGGAAGGAATTGAGGAAGGCTAAGGGGTAGCATGAAGCTGGCACACAACCACAAGGGTATGTGGATTTCTTTTATCTTCAGTATTCCAGCTTCATCCTATTTGAGGAAAGATTCCAGTACATGGTTCTGATGAGATGAAAGTGGAATGGACAGTTATCTTTCTTCTTACCTTTCTTGTAGGTACAGAATGCACATATGAGATAGGCAGAGGTCACGGTTCCATCAGAGAGAAAAATGATATAATGTCCACAGTAGCCCACAGCCACACTGAAAAATCCTTTATGGCAATAGGAACATCTAGAGGTAGCTATGTACAGGCCGGGCAAGTACAATCATCAGAACGCAGTTCCTAGGACTTACTCTAGACTCCTATTTTTTTTTTCTTTTCTTTTCTTTCTTTCTTTCTTTCTTTTTTTTTTTTTTTTAAAAAAAAAAAACTTATTTCTTTATTTAATTATTTGTCTTGGTGTCTTGCCTGGAACTGGAACTACAGACAGTTGTTAGCTGCCATGTGGGTGCTGGGAATCGAACCCGGGTCCTCTGGAAGAGCAGACAGTGCTCTCAACTGCTGAGCCATCTCTCCAGCCCCTAGACTCCTATTTCTTACTATTGAGTCTCTTGCTTCCCCACAGCGGATTCCCCACCATCCCCTTCATGCCTTGCCTCTTTCCCGATGTTTGTCAGCTGGGAAGCCAGTCTGAGGAAATGTAAAAGCCTTCTCTTTCCTCCTGCCTCAGGAGCTTAACTCACCTTTACCTTGGGCCTCTCTGTTACAGCCTAACTTCTAGGATTTTCTGTAAGGGAAAGATGTGATAACTCACTCCCTCTCTTAAATTCTGAAAACACATATAGAACATCATCTCTGACTGTTGGTTGAGCCAGTCACACAGACCCACCTGATTGCAAGGAGGCAGGGGTTATATTCCTGTGTGTCTAGGAGAGAAAGCACACTTCCATGCAGGTGGACACCAGACCTCTGTGTCTAACGATTTCCTGAAGAAAGACATAGAGTTTCAGTCAGAGCATCCAGCACAGGTGAACATGGGTGGTGCTGGCTACTCTGCTCAAGGACATAATGAGATCCCAGATTAACCAAAGGAAGAGGGAGAGAAAGAGGAGGAGGGATGGGGAGAGATGTAAATGTGTCAAAAGCAGCATAAATGTGGTGTACCAAGTTTTCCTGAACCATGTCTCAGCTGCAGAGCCAGAGCTTTCCAGTACTTGGTGCTGCCTTAGAGACCAAGAAGGTATGGGTGTGTGGCTTCTGCTGCCTCTAGAATAAACACTGTGGAATTCGGCTTTCCAAATGGGTGCCAAAGGGACTGAGTGCAGCTACCTCGTAGGGTGGGGGAAGGAACTGCAGCCAAGCTTTGACTAATGGAAAGATGGAATCAGGATAGAACTAAGCAGGTACATTCTCTTTTGTATTCCCTTGGGGCACTTTCTACCCGACATTGCTCACTATGCTTGCTATATCTCAGCAGGGTTCCGTCATCCATGCCTGTGTGGAATCTTTCACCTTAACAAACATTGTTTGTTTGTTTCTGAGGCAGGGTTTCCCTGTGTAGCCCTGGCTGTCCTGGAACTTGCTCTGTAGACCAGGCTGGCCTTGAACTCACAGAAATCTGCTTGCTTTTGTCTCCCAAGTGCTGGGATTAAAGACATGCACCTATTGATTGTTGATCTTAATGTCTGTGCCACTGGTGTTATATTTAGGAAGTGGTTGCCTGTGCCAATTTATAGAAGTAAGTGGGATCTCCTGAAGCTGAGAAGCTTCTGTAAAGCCAAAGACACTGTCAATAGGACAAAACGACAGCAAACAGAATGGGAAAAGATATTCACCAACCCTACAAGTGATAGAGGACTGATCTCTAAGATGTATAAAGAACTCAAGAATCTAGAGCCCAAAACCTTGAATAATCCAATCAAAAAATGGGGTTCAGAACTAAAAAGGAAATTCTCAGCAGAAGAATTAAGAATGGCTGAAAGACTCTTGAAAAAGTACTCAACATTTTTAGCCATCAGAGAAATGCAAATCAAAACTACTTCGAGATACCAACTGATACCTGTTAGATTGGCTAAAATAAAAGACACAGATGACAGTCTATACTGGAGAGGGTGCAGAGCAAGGGGAACACTCCTCCATTGTTGGTGGAGTGTATGCTTGTTCAGCCACTCTGGAATGCAATATGACGGTTTCTCAGAAAACTGGGAATCAATCTCCCCTAGGATCCAACAATACCACTTCTGGATGTATACCCTAAAGATGCACAGTCACACTCCAATGGCATTAGCTCAACTATGTTCATAGCAGCATTATTTGTAATAACAAGAAACTGGAAACAACCTAGATGCCCCTCAACTGAAGAGTGGATTAACAAACTGTGGTCCATCTACACAATGGAATGCTACTCAGCAGTAAGAAAAAATGATATCCTAAAATTTGCAGGCAAATGGATGGACTTGCAGAATATCCTCCTGATCGAGGTATTACAAACCCAGAAAGATAAGCAGGGCATGTACTCATTCATTAGTGGACTCTAAACAAACAAACAAACAAAGCAAAGCATGCCCAAGCTGCAAACTACAACCACTGAACAGCTTGGGAACAGAAACATCTTGGACTGACTCCTTGGATCCCATTCCCCCTAGAGGAACACCTGACTCAGTCTTGATGTTGGGGTGAGAAAACTGGATTTGCTAGGAGTGGAGGCTGAACTCAGCAATATTGGGACCTTGGGACCTCCTGCCCATTGGGGGATGGGGAGATGTGGAGAAGAGAGAATGACTTGACATGGTGGGAGGGGGAAGGGACCTTGAATAAGGATATACAGGGATAGAAAATGTGACTTTATTCATAATAATAAAAAAATAAAAAAAATCAACATTAAAATGTTTTCAAGTCAAAGAAAAAAAAATAAAGGCATGTAGCATCACCTGGTTGAAAACATTTCATTTTTACTGTTTTCCTTTCTTTGCCCTTCCTTCTTGCTATCCTAAGATTGTGTTTCCAAATAAACCATCAGCATGTAATCCATGTCCCAGGGACTGCTTTTTCAGGAAAACTAGAGGAAAAAGAAGCAGCTTTCTACTAAATAATATCACACACATGTTTATTAAAACTACCAGTTGCTTCCAGACTTAAGAAAACAGAATGGAAGTTAAAATGCTTAGAATTAGGAGACAATTATGTATTGTCAGCAAGTATTCCTTACCAGTTTAACCTTACACTGCCAAGTCACGGGAAGATGGAGAATTTCAGGAGCTTTGGGATCAAAGTAAAGATGCAGAATCTGGAGTCTGGGAAAGGGTTCAGCAGGAAATGACACTTTCTGTGTAAGCATGAAGAGCAGTCCTCAGCACCAGGTTAAAAAGATGGGCATAGTCACTAACTTTGGTGCTGTGAGGCATGGGGTCAGAGACAGGAGGGTCCCTGGGATTTGGTTCAGTGAGACAGCCTGTCTGAAATGAATGAGGTGAATAATGATAAAGCTAGATGCTTAATATAATCCCCGTCCCGGCCCCCATGCATGTATATGGGACATGTATCTGCACATACATATTTGCATATAGTAGAGACAAATACTGCAAATTCTCTCCCCCTGCCACATTTGTAACTCTATGAAATTGGAAATTTGTTGGAATGCAGTTGTGACACAAAATTAGAGGTTGGCACAGACCAGTAAATATATTGAAACAATACTGTTGAACATTTAATATGAATATTCAAGAAAACAATGTAAGATAGGAGGTAGTTGACATAGAGTTATGTCGACATGCCAAGTTTAAAACAATTGAATTTTCACAAATCTTGTTGTGCTGTGGGATAATGTTCTTCTACAGTGTAAAGATTTGTCATTGGTGTTGGTTTAATAAAACACTGATTGGCCAATAGCCAGGCAGGAAGTATAGGTGGGGCAACCAGACTAGGAGAATTGTGGGAAGAAGAAAGGCAGAGGTGTAGTCACAAAGAGGAGGAGGAGGAAGAGGAAGCAGGATGAAAATGCTGGACTGGAAAAGATATCAAGTCACGTGGCTAAACATAGATAAGAATTATGGGTTGATTTAAGTATAAGAGCTAGTTAGTTTACTAATAAGCCTTCAAGTAAATTATTTGGGAAGTGGCTTCTGGATATTTGGGAGTTGGTGGTGGGACAAAAACTTCCAACTACATTGTTGTTCTGTGGAATCAAGAAAAAAACATTTAACTGGAAGCATCAAGCAGATTCAGAATCTGGGAAGCTATCAAGAGAATACCATAATACATGCCTTCACTACCTGCAAGTTGTAATGAAGGAATTCGTTATTCAGTTTCATCTGAATCTCTCCTCCAATGTTATCTGTAACCTCTCAGCTTCTTCCTGAAGAATTTCAGTTATGGGATATCTGCTTTCTCAATTGAAAATTGAATGTGACTGTGTAACTCTGTGACTGTGACTCTCACGCTCTGAATTTCTCTCTCTGTCTCTCTCTCTCTCTCTCTCTCTCTCTCTCTCTCTCTCTCGCTCGCTCGCTCGCTGTGTGTTTGTGTGTGTGTGTGTGTGTGACTGGGGGGGAGATGTTAAAAACATTCTGTGAGGTTAGGAATATAGCTCAATTGGTAGAATGCTTGTCTAGCAAGCATAACACCCTGGATTCCATCCTCAGTACCACATACACCGGGTTAGGTGATGTATGCCTCTAATGCAAGAATTTGGGACGTAGAGGCAGGAGGAACCTAAATGTAAGGTAACATTCAAATGCTACATAGAATATGAGAGACCTGCCTGGAATACATGAATCTCTGTCTATAATAAGTAAGTAAATAAAAGCAATTTGTGCCATTTTTGCCACTGGTCTTTTAACCACACACAGAATGGATTATTCTTCCATATACTGATGCTAAAATACTCAAAGGTAGATTTTACATTTTCTCAGCATCACCCTTGTCTGAGTAAATGTCCACCTCTTATTTAGTCCCCATCCCCATGATTTTGTGTTTGGGTGCAAGCCACTTCAGGTTTCTAAAATGAGGTCATTTTCTCTGGTCAAAGCATTTGTGTCCTTCAATGATGTGGTTGTAGATCAGGTTAGTAAAGAATGTAAAATAAGCCAGGCTCAAGACGACAAACATCACATTCTCATGAAAACCTTACCTTTGTAGACAGAGTAAAACAGTGGTCAGGAGAGGTCGGGATGAGCAAGCAGATAGGTGAGAGAGCCTGGATGACAGATACAGGGGAACAAGCTGTGATGTCCTGCGGGTCACTAGTGACTGTGGCTCACATGCTTCCTCATATAGTTCATTGAGATCCAGAAGACAGGAGTTCTAAGTTTCCCAACACAAAGAAACAATGAATATCTGAGGATGAAGAAGTCATAATCACCTGCTTTGATCATTACACATTACATACATATAAAGAATTGCCATTCCATATCCCTGAGATATGTACATTTCTATGTCAATTAATGTCACCTTTGTTTAAAAAGGTGCTTGCTAGTTATCTAGATCTGAATGCAGTGTTTTAGGTGTTGTTAGACTATTGTGAAAAATTAAAATTGTTCATTTTCTTATTAAAAATTTCAGTTTTGGAAACAACCTAGATGCCCTTCAACTGAAGAATGGATAAAAAAATGGGGTACATCTATACAGTACAGTATTGCTCAGCTGTAAAAAAAACAACATCATAAAATTTGCAGGCAAATAGATGAAAATGGAAAATACTTTTCTGAGTGAGATAACCCAGACTCAGAAAGACAAGTATGGCACGTACTCACTTATAAGTGGATACTAGATGTAAAGCAAAGGATAACCAGACTACAACCCAGAGCTCCAGAGAAGCTAGCTAACAAGGAGGACCCTAAGAGGGACCCATGGATCACCCCAGGAAGAAAAATTAGATGAGATCTTCTGAGTAAACAGGAGTGGGGCTAGATGGGACAGTGGAGGGAAAGAGAACGGGGGATGAGAACATGAGGTAACACGAGGGATGTGCTGGAACAGGGGCAGAGCGGGAGAGCAATAACAGAGATGTTTTGATAGAGAGAGACATCATGGAGTTTGGGAAAAACCTGGTGCTAGGGAAGTTCCCAGGAATCCACAAGAATGACCCCAGCTTAGTGGAGAGGGTGCCTGAGCTGGCCTAGCCTGGTAATCAGATTGGTGAATACCCTAACTGTCATCAGTAATGGATGAGCTCCCAGGCTGAGCTCCAGGAGCCCAGTAAAAGAGAGGGAAGAAGGATTATATGAGCAAGGGAAGGGGTCAAGATCATGATGGGGAAATTTGCAGAGACAACTGAACCAAGCTCGTGGAAACTCAGGAACTTTAGACAGACAGTTATGGAGCCTGCATGGAGTTAAACTAGGCCCTTTGCATACTGGAAACAGTTGTGCAGCTTCATCTGTTTGAGGGGACCCTGGCAGTGGGATCAGGAACTATCCCTGGTGCATGAGCTGGCTTTTAGTTCCCCTTACCTATGGAGGAACACCTTGCAAATCCTTAATGCAGGGGAGAGGAGCTTGGACCTGCCTCAATTTAATGCACCAGGCTTTGTTGACTCTTACACTTTTGTAGGAGGGGGTGGGGGGATGGGTTGGAGGGCTGGGGGAAGTGGGAGGAGGGAAGAGGCGGGGGGGGGAACCTGTGGTTGGTATGTAAAATGAATAAAACAATTCCAGGTTTCCATTATTATACTCCAAAATTATATTACCTTTTCCCTGGCCACTAATTGTAATAAAACCACCCACTAAGCCAGTGGTGTGCCCCTCCCTTCTGTTTTCCCATCCTCTCCTGTCTACTCATGTCTTTCAAATCCAGATTGAGGCCTTTCTCCTTACTGCTACTAAAAATCAAAACAAAACAAACCAAAATATCCTATTTGAATCAGGTCATCTTTAATGCCTGAGGTTTTACACGTCAGAATTTGCCTCCTGCTGCTTTATAATATGTTAAGAATTTGTAATATGACAATTTCATACATGTGTATATTAGGCTTTGATCATTTCACTGTTTCTCTTCCCTCTTGCCTCCCTTCTCTCTGTTTCCCACTGAGTTTGATAAGGATTGCTTGCATGAGCACGGGGTAGGAGTTACTGTGCACGTACAAACTCAACAGTGTCTGAGCCACTGATGATAATGGCATCCCTTCCAAGATCTGCTTTGATTTGAGCCCCGTGTTTTCAATATTAAGCAAACCGACAAGGCACAACCAAGGTTGATACCCTGCCGATTATTGTCAGTTAGTGTGGATTGACTTGTCAGCCATGGGCACTGTGATGAGTTTGGTAACATTTTGTGTGATTTCATTAAGTCTCTGGCACAGCGATTCTCAGTCTTCCTAATGCTGAGACCCTTTAATACAGTTCCTCATATTGTGGTGAGCCCCAACCATAGCGTCATATCATTGCTACTCTGTAGCTGTAATTTTGTTATTTATCGACTGCCACCGATATTTAGTACCGTCCTGGAGAGGGGAGTGTGGATTGGAAATTACAGAGACAGAAGGAATTAGATGGATACAGAAAGCTTACAGTCAGTAGGGCTGCCAGTGAATACTGTAGCAGTCCAGATTTATTTCTCCTGGGCTTTTTATACTCCAGCAAAGGGGTGAGGCAAGTATACACAGGTGTAAACACTTCTTCAATTCTCAAACCTAAGACACTTGGTAACCACACCTTTGTCCTAAGTATCCTATTGTGCAGCCTTGTGTGTGTTTCGGGTGTGTGTGTGGGGGGACAAGCTCAGATTCTCTGGACTTTGTGTCAAAATGGAAACAAGCCAATGGCTGGAATCTTTGTGGTCTCCCTCTCGCAGCTACTGTTATAAATTGTAAAGTAAATATCCAATCTGTAAAACATCTGATATGTGGCCCCTGTGGGGGTCATGACCCACAGGTTCAGAACCTTGAGAACTGCTTCCCTGGTGTTTTTCTTAGAAGAGTGGTTGGACTGTTTGCATTTAGCTCATCTCTTCTTCATCACTTCAGGGACACATGGGAAGAAGAGCAGAGCCTGGCACCTCCTGCATGTAACACGTAATCAGCATGATGTCTTTGCTGCCAGCTGGCCTGGTACTCACAGCTGGGTCTTGGTTTTTCTACTGTTGGATATAAACTGTCTCACAGATCATGCCCCCTAGATAAACCCACACTATGTTGGATGAAGACCTGTAATCATGTATGAGGAAAGTATGAATTGTCACTGCTCTAACAGACTGCTGCTTCCTGGCATCAGAGCTTTATCCATGATCTAGTCTGATCTTCCCATATACTGGGTTTATTAAGAAGCTTGATCACAGATTTGTCCTTATGACATTACTCAATCTATTTAGAGTGTCCCCAAATCAAGTAGCCAAGTTCCAAGCCCATTATCAGCCTCCTCCTAACACCTGCCCTATAGTTTCCCCAAAGTAAATGCTATTTTTCACTTCAGTGAGTAATACAATCAGCTCCAATCCTAGTGGCCTTGGGGCAAGGCAATGACATTCTGTGAGAAAAGGAGACAGACAGACAGACAGACAGACAGACAGACAGACACACACACACACACACACACACACACACACACACACATACACACAAGTTTATTTTCCCTGGGACCTTAGGTATCAGGTGAGCCCTCACAGTCACACACCCTTTGTATTTTTTTTACTAAGGATTCAGGATAGCTCTTGGCTTTCCCAGTAGGAAGAAGACTTGGCTAATGGTCACTCAACTCATGGCTACATGGATTTTCTCCATGCTGGTGCAAGCATGAATGTGGAATCCATGGCATAGTTTGCATTGTCCTGTGAGTGTGTCAGTACATTTTGTGATTGTGCTGCAGCCAGGCCCATTGATACCCCAAGTGACATAAGGAAAGTACTTTGCTTGTGGTGACTATAGCATCTGACCTTAGTCAGTCAATTCTGAGTGGTGGGCAAGGCTGGCTCATGGCTGAGGCCAGGGGTGGGACAGAGATAGAATCCCCTCTCTTCCTATAGCATCCAGTGAGAACAAGGCTCACGGAAACAGGTCTAGAATTACAACCACTATATTCATTTATAGTTTGATATATTCATTCATTTTAGGAAACATCAGTGTTTACATGGTGTTGGTTTCTATTTGCGCTTGAAGCCTAGAATTTTGTTTGCTTATTTTTTTTCCTTCTTTATTTTGTATTTATCAAAAAAAAACAGTAAAAAGAATTTAAAATGTAGAAGAGTTAACAATAACTATACAGAGGATAAGAATTATAAGCATGGCTTATCAAGGGTAGAAATACAAATAAGATTGCTACACATATATTTTCTTTGTGTTCAGCTTTCCCTATATATCCTTATTCAAGGTCTCTTCCCCCTCCCAACACATCTGGTCATTTTTCTTCTCTGCAACTGCCCATCCCCTCCCTGGGCAGGGAGCAGACAGTCCTATGGTCCCACTGACCCAATAAT
>PVIH01014488.1:0-53604 GCA_004025045.1 Sigmodon hispidus | reverse complement strand
TTCTCAAATGTGTATATTCAGATAACCAACTTCATTTGATTGTGGCATATAAAGTATCCTGACTATCTATCTGAACACCTATATTCTTTTTCACATAACTAAGACTCCACATTGACTGTGTGGCGAAGCTATTTCACTTTAGATCTTTGGACATTGTGTCAAGCTCATGGAAAACTATGCTAAGAAGAATGCCATTAAATTGTTGTAAAGAAAGGAACTAAATGGTGTTTTGTAGCCAACAGGCCTGTGGAGAATGTTTTTACAACTGCACACAGAGAAGTTCGCAGTGTTCAGGAAAAAAAAAATATTTCTTTGCTGATATTAATTTTCTTGCAGTAACCACTGCTTTCCAGTCTCTGTGGAATATACTTTTTAACTTACAGGTGACAAGTGATTTACTACTTGGCAAGTTACATCAATGAGAAACATTTTCATTTGATTGTGGATAGGATGATGCCCTGTACATACCGTTTCTTATCAATGTCACATCTAATAAAATGTGTGAAGAACTGAAGCAGCAATGCCCCTTGAAACACAACTGGAATTAGTGTGTGGAGAATGCTGTTTTATCAGATACATGAGCTAGCTTTGCATGACCTAGATCTGTCCCTGTTTGAATCCTATAAATGAGGAGCATCTGTTTCATAAAGACCTAATTTGAACCCCCTTAGGTAACTCATTTTAACATTTTTACCTTTCCATGTCATGAGTTGTGAGATCCATTTGAAAGATGCTCAGATCAGAAATATCTTCTAAATATCAGGAAATGTTGAGCAGACACGGAGTAACATAAGAGATGAATACCTTCAGTAGAAGAGGTTCTGTTAGGCAGATATTTCAGCTCAAAATAGTTTCACACAAACAATTTCTGGCTAACACAAACATATCCATTCCTCTCCTCTGCTTTGCTTCATTGAGGCCTCATTTATACAACTCAAGGATATTAGCCTACCTGATATTTCCATCACTCCAATGAGGTCCACACATTCACTCCATTATATAGATAGGAAAACAATACAGAGAATCTAATTCACATACTCAGCTTTAGAAATCCATAGATGTAAAGGCCAGCAGGCTCCAGAGGCCTCAGAGACACCCAGGGATTCCCATCACTTATGATATTCATCAACATTTACTCACATAAAAACCATATCAATGAATAGAAAAACCATATCTCAGTGTCCTCTTTGGCCCTCTTTGTCCTGAGGAAATGAATGAGATTAAGAAAATTGTATAAAACAAAAATACTTGCCTGTGTCTCTTTTCTGAAGTACAAATATTAGTGACTGCCATGTGTAAGATAAATGTTTCCAGAAACTCTTAGGTTTCCATGGCCACCAGAGATGAATGGCAGATTATGAGCAATGAACCAGTGTCATGACATATATTTTTAAAGGGCCAGAGGAGTTGATAGACCTCCAATGTCAAGATGTAAAGGAATAAAAAATTAATTATTTTTAATTTAAAACTTTTCCTTTATACAGGATAGTTTTATGCTGATACAAAGTATAATTTGATCCTCATTGTCCACTTTGCTATTTATTTTTAGAATATTCCTATGATACATACTGAACCAACAATGTGTCTGAGAGATCCTGTTTTCACTGTGTTATTATTTCTCTCTAACAATATTTCTTCTTTCATTCTATTTAGATTCTCAATCATAAATTGGAAACTCTTGATAAAAATCTCATTGATGTCTTCCATCATATCAAAAAACTTAATCAAAAAACCATGATCATATCCTTATATTCTGAATTTGCCTTTAAATAATTGTACACTTTTTTATGATAAAACACCTGGAGAGATCAGGAACACAGCAAAATCATGTAAATATAATAAAGTCAATTTACAAGAATCCAGTAGCCATAATCAATCTTAATAGACAAAAATTCAACACAATCCCACTAAAATCAGGAATGAGACAAGGATGTCCTCTTTCCCCATATCTATTAAATATAGTTCTCAAGGTGTTAACTAAAGCAATAAGAGAATGAATGGACATTAAGGGGATATAAATAGGAGAAGTAGAAGTGAAACTATCTCTATTTTCTGACGATATGATTGCATACATAATTCATCCACAAAGTTCCACCAGGTTTATTCTCCAGCTGATAAACACCTTCAGCAATGTAGCTGGATACAAGATTAACTGAAAGAAATCAGTAATCTTCCTATACACTAAAGATAAAAGGGCTGAAAAAGAAACAAGGAAATATCAGACTTTATAATAGCAAATAGCATTAAATGCCTTGGAGTTACTATAATGAAAGAAGTAACAGACTTATTTGACAAAATTTTTAAATTACTGAAGAAATAAATTGAAGAGGACATCAGAAAATGGAAAGACCTCCCATGTTCCCAGATAGGGAGAATCAACATAGTACAAATGGTAGTTCTAACAAAAGCAATCTACAGATTCAATGCATTTTCTATCAAAATCCCTACACAATTTTATACAGATATCAAAATAACATTATTCAATTTAATTTGGAATGACAGGAAAGACAGGATTGCCAAAACTATTTTCCTCAACAAAAGAACCTCTGGAGATATAACCTTACCTGATTTCAAGATATTCTATAGAGCTACAGTAATAAAAACAGCCTGGTACTGGCATAAAAACAGACATGTGGATCAATGGAATCAAATTCAGGATCCTGACGTTAACCCAAAAATCTTCGAACATGTGATGTTAGACAATGAGGCCCAAAATATTCAATGAAAAAATGATAGTATCTTTAACAAATGGTGTTGGCATATCTGGATGGTACAGTGCAAAAAATGAAAATATATCCAATCCTATCACACTACCCAAAACTCAAATCCAAGTGGATCAAAGACCTCAACATAAACCCAGCCACACTGAACTTAATAGTAAAGAAAGCAGGAATTATCCTTCAATGAATTGGCACAGGTGACCACTTCCTAAATATAGTACCAATAACACAACACTAAGAACATCAATTAATAAATAAAGGGGACCACCTTTAACTGAGAAGCTTCTCTAAATCCATGAACACATTCAATAGGACAAAACGGCAGCCTACAGAATGGAAAAAGAGTTTCAACAACCCTACAATGACAGAGGACTGATCTCTGAAATACATAGAGAAGTCAAGAAAGTAGAGCCCAAAACCTTGAATAACTAAATCAAAAACATGGGGCTCAGCACTGAAAAGGTAATTCTCAGCAGAAGAAATACTGTCTGAAAGGCTCTTGAAAAAATACTCAACATATTTAGCCATTAGAGAAATGCAAATCGAAACAACTTTGAGATATTAACTTATACCTGTGAGATTGACTAAGATAAAAGACACAGATGGCAGCATATGCTGGAGAGTTTGAGGTGCAAGGGGAACATTGCTCCATTACTGGTAGGAGTGTAAGCTTGTTCAGCCCCTCTAGAAAGCAGTGTGGTGGTTTCTCAGAAAACTGGGAATCAATCTCCCCAAGCATAAAGCATACCCCTTGCTCAGAGGAGACAGAAGACATACAAGCCATCTTGCCACAGCTGAATAGGAGCTGCCTAATTGTGAACCATTGAAGACATGTGGAGACACCAGTGCAAACGTACATATAACAATATAAAGAACAGAAAGTTGGGGACTGAATGCTGTCTGGAGAGCATGTCCCCAAGTACTCTGTAGCAGACTGAGATAAACTCCGATTGCCACAGTCCCCCCAGCTGCTGCTGAGGGAATTAGCATGGCTGCCACCCTGTGTCCAATTGGTCAAACAGAGAAAGATTGAGGACTTGAAATTCAGTCCCCTGCCCAGAGCAGAGGTAGAGATTGAGCAGACATTTTCCTCAGAGGTGACAGGAGGCACACAAGCCCAAGTGCCACAATTGACCAAAAGCCACCTAATTATGAACCACTGAAGCCATGGGCAGACGCTAGTGTAAAAATTTACATAATAATATAAAGATCAACAAGGTAAATCCAGAAGAAAGTGGGAATCCTACAAAAACAAGACCTAAACTTAGCAATGAAGAGGAAACAGAAGGAAGCAAAACCAAAAATTCATTTATGATGATCATCGAAGCTCTCAAAGAAGATATGAAAAATAGGCTTAAAGAAATAGAAGAAAATACAAACAAAATATTGGAAGAGATGAACAAATCTATGAAAGAAACATGCAAGGAACTAAAAGCTGAAATAGAAGCAATAAAAAGGTACAATATTAGGCAAAGATGGAAATAAAATCAGAAGAAAAAATCTGGAACCACAGATACAAGTATAACAAACAGAGTTCAAGAGATGGAAGATAGAATATCTAAAGTGGAAGATTCAGTAGCTCAAACAGATATATCAGTCAAAGAAAATTCTAAAACTTAAAAAGACATAACTCAAAATGTTCAGAAATTCTGGGACACAATGAAAAGACCTAATTTGAGAATAATAGAAATAGAAGAAGGAGAAGAATACCAGCTCAAAGGCACGGATAATGTTTTCAATAAAATCATAGAAGAAAACTTCCCTAACCTGAAGAAGGAAATGCCTATAAAGATACAAGAAGCTTACAGAACACCAAATAGATATGACCCCCCCCAAAAAAGTCAGTGCTCCACATAACACCCAAGCCACAAAACATACAGAACAAAGAAAAAATTTTAAGAGCTGCAAAAGTAAAAGGACAACTTGCATATAAAGGCAGACCTATCAGAACAACACCTGACTATTTGATGGAAACGATGAAAGCTAGAAGGACTTTTTCAGAAGTTATACAGACACTAAAAGAGCATGGTTGCCAAAATAGAATACTATACCCTGCCAAATTATCAATCACCATAGATGGAGTAACAAGATATTTCATGACAAAGTCAGACTGAAAGAATATCTATCTATTAATCCAGCACTACAGAGAGTATTAGAGGGAAAACTCCAACCTAAGGACCCCAGATACACCCATGACCACAAACAATCAATAATTCCACAGAAGAATACTCCAGAGAAAGGAAATACAAACAAGTTACCACCAAAAATGGCAAGAAATATCAATAAATGGTCACTAATTTCCCTTAATATCAATGGACTCAACTCTCCTATAAAAAGACACACACTAGCAAGATGGATACAACAACAGAAGCCATCCTTATGTTGCCTACAAGAAACACACCTCAACTGCAAAGACAGACACAGGCTTAGAATAAAGAGTTGGGAAAAGATTTTCCAGTCAAATGGTCCTAAGAAACAAGCGGGGGTTGCAATCCTAATATCTAACAAAGTAGACTTTAAGCTAAAAGCAATTAAAAGGGACCAAGGTGGTCAGTACTTATTCATCACAGGAAAAATCGGTCAAGAGGAGATTTCAATCCTGAATATTTATGCCCCTAATTTAAGGGCAACAACCTATGTAAAAGAAACAGTGCTAAAGCTCAAATCCCACATCAATTTTTACACACTAATAGTGAGAAACTTCAATACCCCACTTTAAACCCTGGATAGATCAACCAGATAGAGACTGAACAAAAAGGCCTCTAAAAGAGGTTATGATGCAAAAGGATTTAATAGATATCTACAGAAGCTTCCACCAAAACACAAAGGAATATAAATATTTCTAAGCTCCTCTTGGAACTTTCTCCAAAATTGACCAATAATTGGTCATAAAGCTAATATCAACAGATACAAAAAAAATGGAAATAATCCCTTGTAACATATCGGACCACCAGGGCCTAAAGTTAGAGTTCAACAACATCAAAAATCAAAGAAAGCCTACCAACTCATGGAAGCTAAACATCACTCAGCTGAAACATCACTGGGTCAAGGAGGAAATAAAGAAATCAAAGCCTTCCTAGAATTTAATGAAAATGAATCCACACCATATCCAATGTTGAGAGACACAATGAAAGAAGTCTTAAAAGGAAAATTCATAGCGCCAGATGCATACATGAAAAACCTAGAGAAATCCGACAACAAAGATTAACAGCTCAGCTGAAAGCCTTAGAACAATGAGAAGTGAACTCATCTAGAAGGAGAGGATGGCAGGAAATAATCAAACTTAGAGCTCAAATCAATATAATTGAAACAAAGATAACAATACAAAGAATCAATGAATCTAAGAGTTGGTTCTTTGAGAAAGTTAACAAGATAGATAAGCCCTTAGCCAAACTAATCAAAAAGCAGAGAAAGAATGTTCAAATCAACAAAATCAGAAATGAAATTTGGACATAACAACAGACCCCCAGGAAATCCAGAGAATTATCAGATCATATTTTGAAAATCTGTATTCCACAAAAATTGAAAACCTAGAAGAAATGGACAACTTTCTCCACAGGTACCATCTACCAAAATAAATGAAGATCAGATTAATTACCTAAACAGGCCTATAACCCTTAAGGAAATTGAAGCAGTCATTAAAAACCTCCCCAAAAATAAAAGCCCTGGTCCAGATAGTTTCAGTGCCAATTTCTACCAGACATTCAAAAAAGAAATACTAGCATTACTACTCAAACTACTTCATACAGTAGAAACTGAAGAAATATTGCCAAATTCCTTTTATGAGGCCACAATATCCTAATACCCAAGCCACTCAAAGACACAACAAAGGAGAATTACAGACCAATTTCCCTCATGAATATTGATGCTAAAGTTCTCTCAAAAATTTGGCAAACTGTATGCAACAATGTATAAAAAGTATCATGCACCATGACCAAGTAGGCTTCATCCTAGAAATGCAGGGCTGGTTTAACATACAAAAAATTTAAATGTTACCCATCATATAAACAAACTATAGGAACAAAACTACATGATCATATCCTTAGATGATGAAAAAGTCTTTGACACAATCCAACACTGCTTTATGATTAAAGCCCTGGAGAGGTCAGGAATACAGGGAGAATGCCTAAATATAATAAAGGCGATTTACAAGAAGCCAACAGACAGTATAAAACTTAATGGAGAAAAACTCAAAGCAATCCCACTAAAATCAGGAACTAGACAAGGATGTCCTTTTTCCCCTTATCTATTCAATACAGTTCTCAAAGTTTTAGCTAAAGCAATGAGGGAACAAAAAGAGACTGAGGGGATACAAATTGGAAAAGAAGAAGCGAAATTATCTGTACTTGCTGATGATATGATTGTACACATAGGTGACCCACAAAATTATTCCAAGGAATTGCTACAGCTGATAAACACCTTCAGTAATGTACCAGGATACAAAATTAACTCAAAGAAATCAGTAGCCCTTCTATACACTAAAGACAGAAGAGCTGAAAAAGAAATAAGGGAAACATTGCCCGTCATAATAGCTACAAATAGTATTAAATACCTTGTAGTAACTATAACCAAAGAAGTAACAGACCTAATTGACAAAAATTTTAAATCACTGAAGAAAGAAATTGAAGAGGATATCAGAAAATGGAAAGCTCTCCCATGTTCCTGGATTGGTAGGATAAACATAGTAAAAATGTCAATTCTACCAAAGGCAATCTTCAGATTCAATGCACTGCCAATCAAAATCCCAAAACAATATTTTTTGGACCTTGAAAGAACAATACTCAATTTCATTTGGAGTAACAGGAAAGCCAGGATTGCCAAAACAATTTTACTCAACAAAAGAACCTCAGGAGGTTTCACCATCCCTGAATTTAAGGTACACTATAGAGCTACAGTAATAAAAACAACCTGGTACTGGCATAAAAACAGACTTGTGGATCAATGGTATAGAATTGAGGATCCAGACAATAACCCAAAAACCTATGAACACCTGATCTTTGACAAAGAGGGCCAAAATATTCAATGGAAAAATGATACTATATTTAACAAATGGTGTTGGCATAGCTGGATGGAAGTGTGTAGAAAAATGCAAATAGATCCGTGCCTGTCAACTTGCACAAAACTCGAATCCAAGTGCATCAAAGACTTCAGCATAAACTCAGCTACTTTAAACTTGATGGAAAAGAATGTGGAAAATACACTTCTATGAATTGGCACAGGCGACCACTTCCTAAATAAAACACTAGTGGCACAGACACTAAGACCAACAATCAATAAGTGGGATCTCCTGAAGCTAAGAAGATTCTGTAAAGCCAAGGACACTGTCAATAGGACAAAAAGACAGCCTACAGAATGGGAAAAGATTTTCACCAACCCTACAAGTGATAGAGGACTGATCTCTAAGATATATAAAGAGTACAAGAATCTAGAGCCCAAAACCATATTACCCAATCAAAAAATGGGGTTCAGATCTAAAAAGCAAATTCTCAGCAGTGGAATTTCAAATGGCTGAAAGGCACCTGAAAAAGTGCTGATCATCTTTAGCCATCAGAGAAATGCAAATCAAAACAACTTTGAGACACCACCTAACATCTGTTTGATTCGCTAAGATAAAAGACAGAGATGACAGCCTATGTTGGAGATGATGCGGAGCAAGGGGAACACTCCTCCATTGTTGTTGGGAGTGTAAGCTTGTTCAGCCACTTTTGAATTCAGTATAGTGGTTTCTCAGAAAATTGAGAATCAATCTCCCCAAGCACCCTGCAATACCACTTCGTGGTGTATACCCTAATGATGCACAGTCACACTCCAAAGGCATTGGCACAACTATGTTCATAACAGCATTGTTTGTAATAGCAAGAACCTGGTAACAACCTAGATGTCCCTCAACTGAAGAATGGATTTGCAAACTCTGGTACATCTACACAATTGAGTACTACTCAGCAGTATGAAAAAAGTTATATCCTAAAATTTTCAGGCAAATGGATAGACTTGGAGAATATCCTCCTGAGTGAGGTATCACAAACTCAGAAAGATATGCAGGGGATGTACTCACTCATTAGTGCTGTCTAAACAAACCAACAAGAAAAAAGCCAAGCATGCCCAAGCTGCAAACCCCATCCACTGAACATCTTGGGATCAGAAACGCCCTGGACTAACTCTTCTGATCCCACTCCAACTGACTCATTCTTATGCGAGGGGGGACAAAACTGGATCTGCCAGGAGTGGAGACTGAACTAAGCAATATTGGGTCAGTGGGACCATGGGACTGTCTGCTGCCTGCCCAGGGAGGAGGTGGGGATTTGTGGAGAGGAAATATATGACCTAATGTGGCAGGAGGGGTAAGGGACCTTGAATAAGGATATACAGGGATAGAAAGCATGACTTCTTTGCTCATAATAATAATAATAATAATAATAATAATAATAATAATAAAGTATTCAGAAAAAAAGAAAAGAAATGCAACATAAGAAGAAACTGGTGGTTCTGGATTACAAGACTTGAACAGGGCAGTGAAGAGGAAGGAGAAGGCAACAACACCAAAAATACCTTTATTGAGATTATTGAAACCTTCAAAGAAGATATAAAATGTTTCCTTAAAGAAATAAAAGAAAATACAAACAAAAAATTGGAAGAGATGAACAAATCCTTCAAAAAAAAACCAAAAAAATGGTAAACTAAAAAAATGAATGAAACATTTCAGAAAAAAAACTGAAAAAGAAGCAATGAAAATGGAACAAAATGAGGCAAAGATGGAAATAGAAAATCTGAAGACAAGAGTTGGAACTACAGATACAAGCATAACCAACAGAATCTAAGGGATAGAAGACAGAATATCAAGAGTAGACGACTTAGAAGTGGAAATAGATACATCAGTCAAAGAAAATACTAAAACCAAAAAAATCATGACACAAAGTGTTCAGGGAATCTGGGCCATCATGAATAGAACTAACAGAGGTTATGATGCAAATGGATTTAATAGATATCTATAGAAGCTTTCATCCAAATGCAAAAGAGTATGCATGTTTCTCAGCTCCTCATGGTCATAAAGCAAGTATCAACACATACAAAATAATGAAAACAATCCCATGTATTATACAGGACCACCAGGGCCTAAAGTTAGAGTTAAATATCAAAAATCAAAGAAAGCCTACCATCTCATGGAAACTAAACTTCATTCAGCTGAACAACCTCTGGGTCAAAGAAGAAATTAAGAAATCAATTTTTCCTAAAATTTAATGAAATGAATCCACAATGTACCCAAACTTATGGGACACATTGTAAGCAGTCATAAGATGAAATTTCATAGCACTAGATGCCTATATGAAAAACCTAGGGAAATCCGACACTAGAGAAACAACAACTCATATGAAAGAAAGCCTTAGAACAATTAGAAACAAACTCACCTAGGAGTAGATGGTAGGAAATAATCAAACTTAGATTTGAAATCAATAAAATTGAAACAAAAAGAACAATACAAAGAATCAATGAATCTAAGAGTTGGTTCTTTGAGAGAGTCAACCACATAGAAAATTTTTTATCAAAACTAATGAAAAAGCAGAAAGTGAGTGTCCAATTCATCAAAATCAGAAATTAAAAGGGGGACATAACAACAGATCCCCAGGAAATCCAGAGAATTATCAGATCATGCTTTGAAAATCTATATTCTATGAAAATGGAAAACCTAGAAGAAATTGAAAGTTTTCTGGACAGGTACAATATATCAAAATTAAATGAGGAACAGATTAATTGCTTAAACAGGCCTATAACCCTTAAAGAAATTGAAGCTGTCATTAACAGCCTGCCCAAAATAAAAGCCCAGGTCGAGACAGTTTAAGTGCAGAATTCTACCAGACATTCAAAGAATAATTACTACCATTACTCCTCAAACTATTTCTCACAGTAGAAACTGAAGGAATATTGCCAAATTCCTTTAATAAATACCAATTACCCTAATACCCAAGACACTGAAAGATTCAACAAAGAAGGTGAATTACAAACCAATTTCCCTCATGAATACTGGTGCTAAAATTCTCAACAAAATTGTGGCAAGCAGTATAGAACAATATATCAAAAACATCATCCAACACGACCAAGTAGACTTCATCCAAGAAATGCAGGGCTGGTTGAACATGCAAAAAACTGTAAATGTTATCCATCATATAAACAAACTAAAGGAACAAAACTACATCATATCCTTAGATGATGAAGAAGTCTTTGACAAAATCCAACGCTGCTTTATGATTAAAGCCCTGGAGAGGTCAGGAATACAGGGAGAATACCTAAATATAATAAAGGTGATTTACAAGAAGCCGATAGCCAGTATCAAACTTAATGGAGAAAAACTCAAAACAATCCCACTAAAATCAGAAACTAGACAAGGATGTCCTCTCTCCCCTTATCTATTCTATATAGTTCTCAAAGTTTTAGCTAAAGCAATAAGAGAACAAAAGGAGATTAAGGGCATATAAATTGGAAAAGAAGAAGTGAAGCTATCTCTATTTGCATATGATATGATTGTATACATAAATGACCCACGAAATTCTTCCAAGGAACTGTTACAACTGATAAACACCTTCAGCAATGTAGCTGGATACAAGATTAACACCAAGCAATCAGTAGCACTTCTGTACACTAAAGATAGAAGAGCTAAAAAAGAAATAAGGGAAACATTACCCTTCATAATAGCTGCAAATAGTATTAAATACTTTGGAGTTACTATAACCAAAGAAGTAACAAATCTATTTGACAAAAACTTTAAATCACTAAAGAAAGAATTTGAAGAGGATATCAGAAAATGGAAAGCTCTCCCATGTTCCTGGATAGGTAGGATCAACATATTAAAAATGGCAATTCTACCAAAAGCAATCTACAGATTCAATGCAGTCCCCATCAAGATCCCAGCACAATATTTTTTGCACCTTGAAAGAACAATACTCAATTTCATTTAAAATAACAGGAAAGCCAGGATTGTCAAAACAATTTTGTTCAACAAATAACCTCAGGAGGCATCACCATCCCTATCTTCAAGTTAGACTATAGAGCTACTTGAGACATTCTCACTCCAAACGTATTAGCTCATATTTCTCATCGCCCCATGGAACTTTCTCCAAAATAGAGTTACAGTAATAAAAACAGCCTGGTACTGGCATAAAAACAGGCTTGTGTATCACTGGAATGGAATTGAGGATCTATACATTACCCAAAAACCTATGAACAGCTGATCTTTGACAAAGAGGCCCAAAATATTCAATGGAAAAATGATAGTATATTTAACAAATTGTTTTGTAACTGCTGGATGGTAGTGTGTAGAAAATGCAAATAGATCCAAGCCTGTCACCCTGCACAAAACTCAAATACATGTGAATGATAGACCTCAAAATAAACCCAGCCACTTTGAACTTGATAGAAAAGAAAGTGGGAAATACACTTCTACGAATTGGCACAGGTGGCCACTTCCTAAATATAACACCAGTGGCATAGACATTAAAATCAACAATCAATAACTGGGATCTCCTGAAGCTGAGAAGCTTCTTTAAAGCCAAGGACACTGTCAATAAGACAAAATAACAGCCTACAGAATGGGAGAAGATTTTCACCAACCCTACAAGTGATAGAGGACTGATCTCTAATATATATAAAGAACTCAATAATCTGGAGCCCAAGACCTTGAATATTCCAATCAGAAAATGGGGTTCAGATCTAAAAAGGGAATTCTCAGCAGAAGAATTATGAGAGGCTGAAAGGCACTTGAAAAAGTGCTCATCATCTTTAGCCATCAGAGAAATGCAAATCAAAGCAACTTTGAGATACCACCTGACACCTGTCAGACTGGCTAAGATAAAGACACAGTACAGTCTATTCTGAAGAGGGTGCTGAGCAAGGGGATCACTCCTCCGTTGTTGGTGGGAGTGTAAGCTTGTTCTGCCACTTTGGAATGCAGTATGGTGGTTTCTGAGAAAACTGGGAGTCAATCTCCCCAAAGACCCAGCAATTCCACTACTGGGATTATACCCTAAAGACTCACATTCTCACTCCAAACGTATTAGCTCATATTTCTCATCACCCCATGGAACTTTCTCCAAAATATATCATATACTGAGTCACAAGGCAAACACCAGTAGTCACAAAATATGGGAATAATTTCTTTGTGCCATATCATATCAATATGATCTATTGTTAGAGTTTAGCAACACCAAAAATCACAGAAGGCCTACTAACTCATGGAAACTAAACATCACTCAGTTGAACCACCTCTGTGTCAATAAAGCATTTACAAAAGAAATTAAAGACTTCTTTGAATGTAGTGAAAGTGAATCCACAAGATACCCAAACTTATGGGACCCAATCAAAGCAGTCTTAACAGGAAAATTCATAGTGCTAGATGCTTATATATAAAAATCTAGAGAAATGTCTAACAAGAGACCTAACGGCATTGCTTAAGGTCCTAGAACAATTACAAACAAACTCACCTAGAAGGAGTAGACAGAAAATATTCAAATTTAGCAGTGAAATCAATAAAGTTAAATGAAAGAGAACAATGCAAATAATCAATGAATCAAAGAGTTGATTCTTTGAGAAACTCAAAAAGATAGATCAGCCCTTATCCAAACTAATCAAAAAGCAGAGAGCGAGTATCCAAATTAACAAAATCAGAAATTAAATGGGGAACATAACAACAGAAACCCATGAAATTCAGACAATTAGGAAATCATTCCCCCATCCAGAGATGAGCAGATTCTGGCATCCAGAGAGGCCCTCTCCAGGATCAGGGTCAATTCCTAGGGTCTGATCTCAGACTCTCCCTAGAAGAGGAGCTAGGGTTTTGTTGTGAGGGGCTCCTCCAGCAAAACCTCATGGAAGTCATTTTTGGTTCTAATTCTGTGCTCTAAAACAGTTTGTAACCTTTCTCAAGTGTTATGTGGTTGTACATCACCATCATTGTTTGGGTGAATTGTTGTAAAATGTTTCTGAACCAGACTTTTTGGTTTACCCTAGAGGTTTGTCTGGCAGTCTGGCAGTATCCCAGAACCACAGGTCCACAGACACTCAGTCAAATAGAAACATATGCTTACATTATTTTTCTGTTGATGAGCCAAGGGACCAGGTCTTTTTTATCTTTTTATTTTTTTATTATGAATAAAGTCATATTTTTTATCTGTGTATATCCTTGTTTAAGCTGCTTTCTCCCTCCAGCCCCTTTTGGTCACTCTCTCTTTTCCACATCTCTTTTCCACATCTCTTTATCTCCTCCCCAGCAAGGGCAGGAGGTTCCAAGGTCCCAATGTAACAACTTAGTTCAGCATCCACCCCTGGCAGATCTGCTTTCCTCACCTGAATATCAATCTGGGTCTGGTGTTCCTCTGGAGGGAGTGGGAATCAAATTGCCAATCCAAGGGGTTTCAAATCTCCAGCTGTTTAGTGGTTGTGGTTTGCATATTGGACATGCCTCACATTTCGATTTATAGTTTAAAGGCCACTAATGTGTGAGTACATCCCCTGCTTATCTTTCTGAGTTTGTGATACCTCTCTCAGGAGGAAATTCTCCAAATCCATCTATTTGCCTTCAAATATTAGGATAACATTTTTCTTACTGATGAGTATACTCTACTGTGTAGATGTACCACAGTTTGTTAATCCATTCTTTAGTTGAGGGACATCTAGGTTGTTCTCAGATTCTTGCTATTAGGAATAATGGTGCTATGAACATAATTGAGCTAATGCCTTTGGAATGCAAATGTGCATTTTTAAGGTATATGCCCAGTAGTGTTATTGCTGGATCCTTGGAGAGATTAATACCTGCAAATGGTTTTGGGTATGTTTAAAATATACATAGGCTTGAGTGAGAAAAGGAAAAAGGACAGAGAATGCCATTAAAAAAGAAATAGATAAAAGAAATAGTAATAAGTAACATATAATGAAAAATTCAGAGTGGATACTGTATGTTATTTTCTTTTAAGTATTTTTTTTACTATATATGAAGTAGTAAAAGATCCTAAAAAGTATTTGGTTATACATTCTGTTGAATTAATTCAATCTATATATTTTTTAACTGAGTTGACAATAAAATCAAAATCCAAAGATTTTACTTTGGAAAGGAGGTTTTCTTTTTATTTCTACAAAAAAAAATGAGAAGCTATGAATTTATTCTCAGTTAAAGAAAATAAAGTTTGTTAAAGGGAGAACCCCTGAAATGGCTCTGATAAAAATGAATGGCCCAGATGATCTAGCATCTAAGAACACCTCTGTTGTAATTTCTTTGGAGCTCTACATCCAAACCTACTTCAAGAAGATTGGCTGATATTACCCTGTCTTATAAACTACTCCACTAAAGACTTGTCCATAATCCTAAACTTTTCTTTTAATCCTCATGAGATTGCCAACACCCCCATTCAGGTGGAAGTAGCCTAGAGTACTATGTCCATAGTCTCTAAAAAAATGACTGTGAATGTTTATGTTTTTTCATGTGTTGAGTATAAGTTATTATAGGTAATGGGAATAAAATATTAGATTTTGGATTCTTCTTGTTTTAAAAAGAAAAAAGGGAATATGTAGTGGGATTATGTTTTATACTGTAAATAATTGTCCTACATATGGGTTTATTAGAAATGTTGATTAGCTCAAGGCAGACAGAAAGTGTGGGCAAGGCTACCAGGCTAGGAAATCACTCAGTAGAGGAAGAACAGACAGAGATGCCATGGAGTCCTCAGAGCTGCCACCAGATGCAGAGAAATGCTAAGAAAATGTACCAAACCACATGGCTGAACAGGATAATAAAGTGAGGTTAGTTTACAACTAAAGAGTTAGCAAGTTTATGCCTGGGTCCTAGGCTGATCAGTGTAAAAATAATGGGTCTGTGTGTTTCTGTCTGACTGTGGGTTTGTGGGTCTGTGGAACTACCAGAGTGCCTGTCAAACATCTTCTCTAGATGAGAAAGCTCATGCCAGAAACTACTTACAACAGATGTGACTGAAATTAGGCCTATCTATGAAAGAAGAGTGACACAGGAGAGCAAGTATATGAGAAGATGACAAGATAAATGAAAATATAATTTGGACAAGAGTAGGCTTGGCACTGAGGCTGTCAAAAGGAAAGTTGAACATATTAAGTGTAATTTAAACAGGTTCTATGAGAAGAATATGGCCCTGGAGGTCAAGGTTAATTCCCTCAAAATATAAACCCTTTGACAGATTTGCACATATTTAGGCTACTTAGCATGGATATTTCAAATGTGTGATTATCCATATGGACTCTCATATGGAAATCCAGGAAAGAAGTTGTATGACTTTAGTCAGGCGTGATAGGTTGAATTCATAAGAACTAACCAGTGGAGGATTCCTGTCATCAGATATAGGTAGGTAGCATAGTGGTGGTTCTGGTAGGAAGGTTTCTGAGAAACTCAGCCTGCAAAACATTGACTGAGATGTCAAATCAATCAATCAGTCAAACAATCAATTAATCAGTTAAAAGACAGAGGAAAGAAAAAGATAAAAACTATGCTGTTTCAAAAAGAGAATTTGAACTAATGTGTGATCTTGTGAATGTTAAATATTGTGTATATTTATAGACAGGCCATAAATTTCTTTTTCACTATTTAATGACCTTAATTCTATGGAGACAAAAGATTGAAAGTATGATTTGACTTGTTAGTGGGATTTGTCAGCAAAAAATTGTATTTGCCATGAAAATAATGAGTATAAATGCATTGATACAGAAGATAAAACAAAAAAGGAAATTAGAATAAATTGTCCTCTGATGTCTATACCAATTTTTGATCAGGAGACACTGAAAATGCCTGGACAAATGTTATTTTTACAACAAAAAGATAAGAGATGCCCTTGAACTAGTGTGCAATACAGCCTCACCACTGTGAGGAAAACAATATGCACTGTCTACAGAACAAATACTACATAGTCCAGCTCTGCCATCAATAGACATAAGAACTTACTTGTCATTACAAAGTGTTTGCTTTTGTGTGTGGAGGTATCAACATCCTCATAAAGTGCTTACTTTAACCTTGTATGTATGGTGTTTATTTTTGTACATGTATTTCATGAGCAATTTTGCCCACTACTGCTTTTTGGCAATGTTTGAGCACATAATCATGAGCTTCAGAGTTTAGGAGTTGACAAGAAGGAATTCTTTACACATATAGAGGAGGAAATAACTTTAGTCAGAGTTAGAGAATGAAGTTGATGTTTTATTTAGAATGTATTGATGACTACATGCGATTTTTGTATGAATACTACAATTCTTCTAGGAGACTTCTGACAGATGTGGCAAATGAAGGACTCCTCACTTCAGGCCTCTTGATCAGCAACTACGGAATCACTCTTGGCCTTTACCTGACTCTGTAGTTTCAATGAACTTATCTCAGACATAAAGATAATTACGCCAAAGAATGACATAATGGCTGTCAGGACCCCTAATGGGAACACTGCAGTATAATGTTTGCTTATCAAAGCTGCTTTTGTCACAGGAAAGTCAGGTGGAAAGTCAAAAGTGGTTTGACCATAATGATCAACAAAGTGGTTCCAGCTCACAGAAACAAATGTAAACAGGCTGCTAAGAAATAAAAAAAGGCAGAGACTTTGTAGCAGCTTTTCTCCATCTTAACAACTGGGTTTTTCATGCAGCTGATCTTAATGGCCATTGCACTGAAAACCAGAACTACAGGTTTCATCAAAATAGCCCATACTATCAGATTTTTGGCAAACTGAAATTGAGTTGAAATGGTCCAGGTGGAGTTGATTGGAATATGCACCAGCATCTTGATGACAGTCCCAGAGACATTACACTCTTGAGGGTAATGAGCTTCCCAGAGACCAAAGGAGACAAACTGCACAACTCTGTCATCGAATTCCCACAGGCGCCAGAATTGGCAATTTGCGATGACTATTTCAAATAGGAAAGCTGATAGACTGCTAAGGAAACCACTCATCTTGAAAATGAACCCCTTTGAATTAACAAATCTGAAGATGAAAATGAACAAATATATAGTCAAGCCAGGAGCACAAGGGAATTAGGGAAAATAAAATGAGTAAAATAAAATGAAATATTTATAGAGAACAAAGCTCTCATATCTTAACTATGCTGTCACATAGTTGATTTAAATAGACTATTCATGTATTAAGGTTTAACATACCACAAGTAAGAGTACAGAAAGCCCTGAATTCCATGAGTACAGCATAAATTCCCTCTATAACAGGTTTTGGTTAGCAATTTTACTGTATCAAATATATACTAAAATGTGCATACTTTTTAATCTAATAATATTAATGCCTGGAATTAAAAGAACTTGACATACATATGTAAAGTGATGCTTATTTTAGCTATTTGCAAAACATAAATACAATAAACAATTTAAGTGAGAATTATAAGCATAATAATGTTCAAATATTGTTTCTAAATTAGGGTAGTGAGCTTTTATGACTATTGCAAACTGACTTGCTGAACAAATAAAGTTACAAGTGACACACATGTTATTTCCATTCATGTTTGAATTCCATATGTTTATCATTTATATATTTGTGTATCTATATACACACATATAGACACACAAAGACTTAGAAATATAATGATGCATGTCAATATGAACAGTAGTTTTACAAATCTAGCAATGTAAACTTTGTTTTGTATTTGTATATTTATTCTGAAATGTGCACAATGTTTAAAAATTCTATACATATTTTATAGTTAAAGGCACAATGAAGATGTCTTGAAAAATATATAGATGTCTGGATTAAGGATATAGTTCACCACAATAATTTGTTTGAACGTCTTGGAGACCTGAAAACATTTCTCAGTGACAAAAATCCAAATTTATATATAAAACAGAGGATTCACAAACATTCCTATCACTTACCAATAACTTATCCAAATGTGTTTTTTCAGGTAACCAACTTTTATTGTTGAATATAAAGTATCCTATCTGTATGAACACCTATATTCTCTATCACTAAACTAATACTCCACATTGACTGTGTGTACCAGTGTAATTAAGTGAGTTTTCAATTCAGATCTTTGGATGTGGTATCACTCTTTCAAAAATCTGTGCCCCGAGGTATGCCATTGAATACTTAAGAAGAAAGAAACCAGGCAGAGTTAAGTAGCCATCAGGACTTCTAGAATGTCATTTATACTTTCAAGAAGTTTGCAATGGCCTGTAAATAGAATTTTCTTGCTGATATTCCTTTCCTTGAGTAAGCAGTGTTCCACAATGTCTGTGGAATACACATGTTAATCTAGAGCTGACAGGTGATGTAGTATGATGTATTACTTGGAAAGTTACATCAATGAGAAATATTTTCAGTTGATTGTGGCTAGAGTGACAGCCTCTATATATACGTTCTTTCCAATGTCACATCTGATACAGTGGACTGAAAAAGCAGTGACCTTTGAAGCACAGCTGGGATTAAGGTGGACAATGATGTTATCATAGATACACATGAGCTAGCCTGGCATGATCTGGTTTGAATCCCTTTAAGTAGAAGCATGTGTTACAGAAGGACCTAATTTGAACTCCTCATGTAACTTATTCTAAGTTTTTACCTTTCTATATCCTGAGCAGTGAGATCCATTTGAAAGATGCTGAGATCATAAATATCTTGCAAATTACAGGAAATGTTGAGCAGACATAACAGGTGAATACCTAGAGTAGAAAATGTTCTGTTAGATAGATATTTCAGCTCAGACAGTGTCTCACAACCAATCCCTGGCTCACACATACCTTCCTTTCCACTGCTTTGCTTCACTGTGGCCTCATTTATACAATTCAGGGATATTAGCCTATCTGATATTCCCATCCCCCTAATGAGATCCACACAATCATTATCCCCATTATATAGATATGAAGACAACACATAAAGCCTAATTCACAAGCTCATATTTAGAAATCCACAGAGGTAAAGTCAATGCAGGCTCCAGAGTCCTCAGAAACACTCAGGGATTCTCAAGACTTAAGATATGTGAAAGAATTTACTAACGGAATTAATGACATTGTGTAGAGGAATCATATGTCAGTGTCCCCTTTGACCTTTTTATCTGGTAAAATTCAGTGAGATCAAGAAAAACTTGCATAAAACATAAAATACTTGCCTCAGTTTCTTCTTTGAAGTGTGTTAGTGACTGCCAAGTGTAAGATAAGTGACTCTAGAAATTCTGTTTCCATAGCCACCAAGATAATGGCAGATTATGAGCAATGATAAAGTGTCATGACATAGAGTATTAAAAGGCCAAATTGTTTACTAGACCTTTTATATGACAAGGTTTAAAGGAATAAGTAATTAATTATTTTTTATAATTTAGAAAGTTCCCTAATACATCATAATTAGATCAAGATATACATTATAATTTAAGCCTGTTTGTTCCCTTGTTTGAAAACATTCCTGAGGTACTTTCTTACACAATTGCCTGGGCAATTTTTTCATGACCCTCATTTTGTGAAAAAAAAAAAAGTAAACCACTTATTCATTGATATCCTTAGTGTTTGTGCCACTGGTGTTATATTTAGGAAGTGGTCATCTGTGCCAATTCATTGGAGGGTGTTTCACACTTTTTTTCTATCAAGTTCACAGTGGCTGGATTTCCTGTTATTCCAAATGAATTTGACTCTAGTTCTTTCCTTTATTCTTATTTGCTGCTTCTTCTTACTTCTTCTTTTTTCATTTTTATGAATAAAGAAGTCACATTTTCTATCTTTACATATCCTTATTTAAGGTCCCTTCCCCCTTCCACCACTTCAGGTCATTCTCTCTTCTACACATCTCCCCATCACTCCCATGGGCAGACAGTTCCTAGGTCTCACAGTCCCAATATTGCTTAGTTCAGCCTCCACTCCTGTCAAATCCAGTTTTCTCCCCTCAACATCAAGCCCTACTCAGGTGTTCCTCTAGGGGGAGAGGGATTCAAGGAGTCAGTCCAAGGTGTTTCTGATCCCAAGCTGTTTAGTGGTTGTGGTTTGCAGCTTAGCTTTTTTTTTTTTTTTTTTTTGCTTTTTTGTTTAGAGTCCACTAATGAGTGAGTACATCCCCTGCTTATCTTTCTGGGTTTGTGATACCTCGCTCAGGAGGATATTCTCCAAATCCATCCATTTACCTGTGAATTTTAAATACCATTTTTTCTTACTACTGAGTAGTACTCAATTGTGTAGATGTACCACAGTTTGTTAATCCATTCTTCAGTTGAGGTGCATCTAGGTTGCTTCCAGGCTCTTGATATAACAAATAATGTTGCTATAAACATAGTTGAGCTAATTCTTTTGGAGTAGGATTGTACAACTTTAGGGTATACACCCAGAAGTGGTATTTCTGGGTCCTTGGGAAGATTAATTCTCAATTTTCTGAGATACCACAATACTGTATTCTAGAGTGGCTGAACAAGCTTACCAACAACAATGGAAAATCTTCCCCTTGCTCTGTACCTTCTCCAGAATAGACTGTGATCTGTGTTTTTTATCTTAGCCAATCTGACAGGTATCAGGTGGTATCTCAAATTTATTTTATTTGCATTTCTCTGATGGCTATAAATGATGAGCACTTTTTCAGGTTCCTTTCAGCCATTAGTATTTTTTCTGCTGAGAATTCCCTTTTTAGATTGGATCCCCATTTTTTGATGGGGTTATTCAAGGTTTTGGGCTCTAGATTTTTGAGTTCTTTATATATATTAGAGATTAGTCCTCTATCACTTGTAGGGTTGGTGAAAATCTTTTCCCATTCTGTAGGTTGTCGTTTTGTCCTATTGACATTGTCCATGGCTTTACAGAACTTCTCAAATTCAGGAGATCCCAATTATTTTTTGTTGATTTTAGTCCCTGGTGTTATATTTATGAAGTGGTCACCTGTGCCAATTTATAGAAGTCTATTTCTCACTTTCTTTTCTATCAAGTTAAAAGTGGCTGGGTTTATGTTGAAGTTTTGATGCATTTGCTGGGTGACAGGCTTGGATCTATTTGCATTTTTCTACACACTGTCATCCACCTATGCCAACACCATTTGTTAAATATACTATCTTTTTTCCATTGAATATTTTGGACATCTTTGTGGAAGACCAGGTGTTCATAGGTTATTGGGTTTATGTCTGGATCCTCAATTCTATTCCCTTGAATCACAAGTCTGTTTTAATGTCACTACCAGTCTATCTTTATTACTGTAGCTCCATAGTATAACTTGAAGTCAGGGAAGGTGATGCCTCCTGAGGTTCTTTTGTTGAGCAAAATTGTTTTGTCTATCCTGACTTTCTTTCTATTCCAGATGAAATTGAGTATTATTTTTTCAAAGTCCAAAAAATATTGTGTTGGGATTTTGATGGGCACTGCCTTGAATCTCTAGATTGCTTTTGGAAGAATTGACATTTCTACTGTGTTGACCCTACCTAACCAGGAACATGGGAGAGCTTTCCATTTTCTGATATTCTCTTCAATTTCTTTCTTCAGTGATTTAAAGTTTTTGTCAAATAGATCAGTTACTTCTTTGGTTATAGTTACTCCAAGGTTTTTATTACTATTTCTGTTATTATACAGGGTAATATTTCCCTTATATCTTTTTCAATCCTTTTGTCTTTAGTGTATAGAAGGGCTACTGATTTCTTTGAGTTAATCTTGTATCCTGCTACATTGCTGAAGGTTTTTATCAGCTGTAGCAGTTCCTTGGTAGAATTTTGTGGGTCACTTATGTATACAATCATATCATCTCAAATAGAGATAATTTCACTTCTTGTTTTCCAAATTGTATCCCCTTAATCTCCTTTGGTTCTATTATTGCATTAGCTAAAACTATAATTGCTTTAGCTAGAAGTATAATGAGTAGATGAGGGGAGAGAGAACATCCTTGTCTAGTTCTTGATTTTAATGGGATTGTTTTGAGTTTTTCTCCATTAATTTTGATGCTGGCTGTCAGCTTCTTCTAAATCACCTTTATTATATTTAGGTATTCTCCCTGTATTCCTGACCTCTCCAGGGCATTAATCATAAAGCAGCGTTGGTTTTTGTCAAAGGCTTTTTCATCATCTAAGGATATGATCATGTGGTTTTGTTCCTTTACTTTGTTTATGTGATGGATAATGTTTATGGTTTTTCATATGTTAAACTAGCCCTGCATTTCTGGTATGAAGTTTATTTGGTCGTGGTGGATGATATTTTTTTTCCTTCTTTATTTTGTATTTATCAAAAAAAAAAAACAGTAACAAGAATTTAAAAATGCCGAAGAGTTAACAATAACTATACAGAGGATAATAATCATAAGCATGGCTTATCAAGGGTGGAAATGCAAATAAGATTACTACACATATATTTTCTTTGTGTTCAGCTTTTCCTCTGAATTCTTTTTTCCATTCCGGTATATCCTTATTGAAGGTCTCTTCCCCCTCCCACCACATCTGATCATTTTTCTTCTCTGCAACTCCCCATCCCCTCCCTTGGCAGGGAGCAGACAGTCCTATGGTCACACTAGCCCAATAATGCTTGGATCAGTCTTCACTCCTGGCCAAATCCAGTTTTGTCCCCACTCCCTCAAGAGTGAGTCAGGTGTTCCTATAGATGGACTGGGGTTTGAAGGGTCAGTCCAGGGTGTTTCTGATCCCAAGCTGTTCAGTGGTTGTGGTTTGCTGCTTGGGCATGTTTGGCTTTTTTTCTTGTTTGTTTGTTTAGAGACCACTAGTGAATGACTACATCCCCTGCTTATCTCTCTGAGTTTGTGATACTTCGCTCAGGAGGATATTCTCCAAATCCATCCATTTGCCTGTGAATTTTAGGATATCATTTTTTCTTACTGCTGAGTAGTATTCCATTGTGTAGATGTACCACAGTTTGCTAATCCATTCTTCAGTTGAGGGACATCTAGGTTTTTTCCAGGTTCTTGCTATTACAAATAATGCTGCTATGAACATAGTTGAGCTAATACCTTCGGAGTGTGAATGTGCCTCTTTATGGTATACACCCAGAAGTGGTATTGCTGGGTCCTTGGGGAGATTGATTCTGAATTTTCTGAGAAACCTCCATATTGTATTCCAAAGTGGCTGAACAAGCTTACAATCCCACCAACAATGGAGGAGTGTTCCCCTTGCTCCGCATCCTCTCCAGCATAGGCTGACATCTGTACCTTTTATCGTAGCCAATCTAACAGGTGTTATGTGGTATCTCAAAGTTGTTTTGATTTGCATTTCTCTGATGGCTAAAGATGAAGAGCACTTTTTCAGGTGCCTTTCAGCCATTCGTAGTTCCTCTGCTGAGAATTCCTTTTTAGATCTGAACCCCATTTTTTGATAGGGTTATTCAAGGTTTTGGGATCTAAATTCTTGAGCTCTTTATATACCTTAGAGATCAGTCCTCTGTCACTTGTAGGGTTGGTGAAAATCTTTTCCCATTCTGTAGGCTGACTTTTTGTCCTATTGACAGTGTCCTTGGCTTTGCAGAAGCTTCCCAGCTTCAGGAGATCCCACTTATTGATTGTTGGTCTTAGTGCCTGTGCCACTGGTGTTATATTTAGGAAGTGGTGGCCTGTGCCAATTTGTAGAAGTGTATTTCCCACTTTCTTTTCTAACGAGTTCAAAATGGTTGGGGTTAAGTTGAGATCTTTGATCCACTTGGATTTGAGTTTTGTGCAGGGTGACAGGCTCGGATCTATTTGCATTTTTCTACACACTTCCTTCCAGTTATGCTAACACCATTTGTTAAGTATACTATCTTTTTTCCATTGAATGTTTTGGGCCTCTTTATTGTATACGGTTTTGCAAAATTTCGTTAAGAATTTTAGCATCAATATTCATGAGAGCAATTGGTCTGTAATTCTCCTTTGTTGTGTCTTTGAGTGGCTTGGATATTAGAGAAATTGTGGCCTCATATGAGAAATTTGGCACTATTCGTTCAGTTTCTACTGTGTGAAATAGTTTGAAGAGTAATGGTAGTAATTCTTCTTTGAATGTCTGGTAGAATTCTGCACTGAAACCATCTGGACCATGGCTTTTATTTTTGGGGAGGTCTTTAATGACAACTTCAATTTCCTTAACATTTATAGACCTGTTTATGGTTAGGGTTAGCATTAATATGTTCTTCATTTAATATTGGTAAATGGTACATATCCAGAAAGTTGTCTATTTCTTTTAGATTTCCATTTTTGTGGAATATAGATTTTCGAAGTATGATCTGATAATTCTGGAATTCCTGACGGTCTGTAGTTATGTCTCCTTTTCATTTCTTATTTTGTTGATTTGGTTACTATCTCTCTCTCTCTCTCTCTCTCTCTCTCTCTCTCTCTCTTTTTCTCTCTCTCTCTCTCTCTCTCTCTCTCTCTCTCTCTCTCTGCTTTTTGATTAGTTTGGATAAGGCCTTATCTTATCTTGTTGACTTTCTCAAAGAACCAACTCTTTGATTCATTGATTCTTTGTATTGCTCTTTTTGTTTCAATTGTATTGATTTCAGCTCTAAGTTTGATTATTTCCTGCTGTCTACTCCTTGTAGGTGAGTTTGCTTCTATTTGTTTTAAGGCTTTCAGCTGAGCTGTAAGTTCTCTAGTGTGAGATTACTCTAGGTTTTTCATATAGGCATCTAGCATTATGAATTTTCTTCTTAAGGCTGCTTTCATTGTTTCCCACAAGTTTGGATACATTGTGGATTCATTTTGTTTAAATTCTAGGAAAACTTTGATTTCTTTCTTAATTTCTTCCTTGACCAGATGTGGTTTAGCTGAGTGATGTTAAGTTTTCATGAGTTGGTAGGCTTTCTTTGATTTTTGATGTTGTTGAACTCTAACTTTAGGCCCTTGTGATCCAATATGTTACAAGGGATTATTTCCATTTTTTGTATCTGTTGATATTTGCTTTAAGACCAGTTATGTGGTCAATTTTAGAGAAAGTTCTATGAGGAGGTGAGAAATATTTATATTACTTTGTGTTTGGGTGGAAGCTTCTGTAGATATCTATTAAATCCATTTGCATCAATACCTCTTTCAGACTCCTTATTTCTCTGTTGAGTCTGTGTCTGGTTCACCTATCCAGGGTTCAAAGTAGAGTATTGAAGTCTGCCACTATTAGGGTGTAAGAATTGATGTGGGATTTTGAGCTTTAGCAATGTTTCCTTTACATAGGTAGGTGCCCTTATATTAGAGGAATAAATATTCAGGATTAGAATCTCCTCTTGACCAATTTTTCCTGTGATGGATAATTAATGACCATCTTGGTCCTTTGTAATTGCTTTTAGCTGAAAGTCTACTTTGTTAGATATAAGGATTTCAACCCCAGCTTGTTTCTTATAACCATTTGATTGGAAAATCTTTTCCCAACCCTTTACTCTGAGCCTGTGTCTATCTTTGTGGTTGAGGTGTGTTTCCTGAAGGCAATCGAAGGATGTCTTCTGTTATTGTATCCATCTTGTTACTGTGTGTCTTTTTATAGGAGAGTTGAGTCCATTGACATTAAGGGATATTAGTGACCACTGATTGATATTTCCTGCTATTTTGGTGGCAACTTGTATGTATTACCTTTCTCTTGTTTATTCTCCTGTGGAATTCTTGATTTTTTGTGGTTTCATGGATGTATCTGAGGTCATTAGGATTGAGTATTCCCTCTAAAGCTTTTTGAGGACCAGATTGGTAGATAGGTATTGTTTCAGTCTGACTAAGTAATGAAATATTTTGTTTACTCCATCTATGGTGATTGATAATTTTGCAGGGTATAGTATTCTACTTTGGCAGCCATGCTCTTTTAGCATCTGTATAACTTCTGACCAAGCCCTTCTAGCTTCCATGGTTTCCATTGAATAGCCAGGAGTTATTCTGATGGGTCTGCCTTTATAGGTAAGGTGCTCATTTTCTTTTGCTGATCTTAAAATTTCATCTTTTTTCTTTATGTTTTGTGGCTTGATTATTATGTGGCATGCTCACTTTTTTGGGGGGTCATATCTATTTGGTGTTCTTTAAGCTTCTTTTATCTTTACAGGCATTTCTTTCTTCAAGTTAGGAAAGTTTTCTTCTATGATTTTATTGAATACATTATCTGTGCCTTTGAGCTGGTATTCTTCTCCTTCTTCTATTCCTATTATTCTCAAGTTAGGGCTTTTTATAATGTCCCAGATTTCCTAAACATTTTGTATTATGGCTTTTTTTGTTTTAGTTTTTTGTTTGACTGATACATCTATTTCAGCTACTGAGACTTCCTCTTCTGTGATTCTGTCTTCAACCTCTTGGATTTTGTTGGTTATGCTTTTATCTCTAATTCCAGTTTTTTTCTTCTGGTTTTCTATTTCCATATTTGCCTCATTTTGTGCCTTTTTTATTGATTTTATTACAGTTTTGGTTCCTGGCATGTTTCTTTCACAGATTTGTTCATCTCTTCCAATTTTTTGGATATATTTCCTTCTATTTAAGAAAATGTTTCTTTTTTAATTATTATTATTATGAACAAAGAAATCACATTTTCTATCCTTATATATCCTTATTCAAGGTCCCTTCCCTCTCCCACCACATCAGGTCATTCTTCCTTCTCCACAAGTTCCCATCTACTCCCTGGTCAGACAGCAGGCAGTCCCAAGGATCCACTGTCCCAATATTGCTCAGTTCAGTCTCCACTCCTGGCAAATCCAGTTTTTCCCCCTCCCTCAAAAGTGAGTCATGTGTTCTTCTTGGGGACTGGGATCCAAGGAGTCAGTCCAGTGTGTTCCTGATCCCAACCTGTTCAGTGATTGTGGTTTGCAGCTTGGGCATGCTTTGGTTTTTTCTTGTTTGTTTTTGTAGAGGCCACAAATGAGTGAGTACATCCCCTCTTTATCTTTTTGAGTTTGTGATACCTTGCTCAGGAGGATATTATCCAAATCAATCCATTTGAATGCAAATTGCAGGATAGCATTTTTCTTACTGCTGAGAAGTACTCCTTTGTGTAGATGTACCACAGTTTGTTAATCCATTCTTCAGTTGAGGGACATCTAGGTTGTATCCAGGTTCTTGCTATTACATATAATGCTCCTATGAACTTTGTTGAGCTAATGCCTTTGGAGTGTGACTGCATCCTTAGGGTATAAACACCGAAGTGGTATTGCTGGGTCCTTGGGGAGATTGATTCTCAATTTTCTGAGAAACTGCCATACTACATTCCAAAGTGGCTGAAGAAACTTACACTCCCATCAACAATGGAGAAGTGTTCTACTTGCTCCACATCTTCTCCAGTATAGGCTGTTCCCTGTGTTGCTTATATTAGCCAATCAAAGATGTGTCAGGTGGTATCTCAAAGTTGCTTTGGTTTGCATTTCTCTGATGGCTAAAGATGATCAGCACTTTCTCAAGTGCCTTTCTGCCATTCATAATTCTTCTGCCAAGAATTCCCTTTTTAGATCTGAACCCCATTTGTTGATTGGGTTATTTAAGGTTTTGGGCTCTGAATTCTTGAGTTCTTTATATATCTTAGAGATCAGTCCAATATTACTTGTAGGGTTGGTCACAATCTTTTTCCATTTTGTAATCTGTCATTTTGTTCTATTGAGAGTGTCCTTGCCTTTACGAAAGCATCTTAGATTCTGGAGATCCCACTTATTGATTGTTGGTCTTAGTGGCTGTGTCACTGGTGTTATATTTAGGAAGTGGTCACCTGTGCCAATTCATAGAAGTGTATTTAACACTTTCTTTTCTATCAAGTTCAAAGTGGCTGGGTTTAAGTTGAGGTCTTTTATCCACTTGGATTTGATTTTTATGCAGGGTGACAGGCTTGGATCTATTTGCATTTTTCTACACACTTCCATCCAGCTATGCCAATACCATTTGTTAAATATACTATCTTTTTTCCATTGAAAGTTTGGGCCTCTTTGTGAAAGATCAGGTATTCATAGGTTTTTGGGTTAATGTCTGGATCTTCAATTCTATTCCATTGGTCCACAAGTCTGTTTTTATGCCAGTACCAGTTTGTTTTTATTACTGTAGCTCAATAGTATAGCTTGAAGTCAGGGATGGTGATACCTCCTGAGGTTCTTTTGTTGAGTAAAATTGTTTTGGCAATCCTGGCTTTCCTGTTATTCCAAATGAAATTGAGTATTGTTCTTTCAATGTCCAAAAAATATTGTTTGGGGATTTTGATAGGCAGTGCATTGAATCTGTAGATTGCCTTTGGTAGAATTGCCATTTTTACTATGTTGATCCTACCAATCCAGGAACATGGGAGAGCTTTCCATTTTCTGATATCCTCTTTAATTTCTTTCTTCAGTGATTTAAAATTTTTGTCAAATAGGTCTGTTACTTCTTTGGTGATAGTTACACCAAGGTATTTAATACTATTTGTAGCTATTATGACGGGCAATGTTTCCCTTATTTCTTTTTCAGCTCTTCTGTCTTTAGTGTATAAAAGGACTACTGATTTCTTTGAGTTAATCTTGTATCCTGCTACACTGCTGAAGCAGTTCCTTGGAAGAATTTTGTGGGTCACTTATGTATACAATCATATCATCTGCAAATAGAGATAGCTTCACTTCTTCTTTTCCAATTTGTATCCCCTTAATCTCTTTTCGTTCCCTTATTGCTTTAGCTAAAACTTCGATAACTATATCGAATAGATAATGGGAGAGAAGACATCCTTCTCTGGTTCCTGATTTTAGTGGGATTGCTTTGAGTTTTTCTGCATTAAGTTTGATACTGGCTGTCAGCTTCTTGTATATCGCCTTTATGATATTTAGGTATTCTCCCTGTATTCCTGATCTCTCCAGGGCTTTAATCATAAAGGAGTGTTGCATATTGCCAAAGGCTTTTTCATCATCTAAGGATATGATCATGTGATTTTGTTCCTTTAGCTTGTTTATATGATGGATAACATTTACAGTTTTTCATATGTTAAACCAGCCCTGCATTTCTGGAATAAAGCCTACTTGGTCGTGGTAGATGATATCTTTTATACATTGTTGTTTATGTTTTGCCAAAATTTTGTTGAAAATTTTTGCATCGATATTCATGATGGAAATTGGTCTGTAGATCTCCTTCTCTGTTGTGTCTTTGAGTGGCTTCAGTATTAGGGTAATTGTGGCCTCATAAAAGGAATTTGGAAATATTCCTTCAGTTTCTACTGTGTGAAATGCTTTGAGGAGTAATGGTAGTAATTCTTCTTTGAATGTCTGTTAGAGTTTGGCACTAAAACCATCTGGGCCAGGGCTTTCATTTTGGGGGAGGTTTTTAATGACAGCTTCAATTCCCTTAAGTGTTATAGGCCTGTTTAGGTAATTAATCTGATCTTCATTTAAATTTGGTAGATGGTACCTGTCCAGAAAGCTGTCCATTTCTTCTAGGTTTTCCATTTTTTGTGGAATACAGATTTTCAAAATATGGTCTGATAATTCTCTGTATTTCCTGGGGGTCTGTTGTTATGTCCTCCTTTTCTTTTCTGATTTTGTTGATTTCAACAGTCTCTCTCTGCTTTTTGATTAGTTTGGCTAAGGGCTTATCTATCTTGTTGACTTTCTCAAAGAACCAACTCCTAGATTCGTTGATTCTTTGTATTGCTCTTTTTGTTTCAATTGTATTGATTTCAGCTCTAAGTTTGATTATTTCTTGCTGCCTATTCCTTCTAGGTGAGTTCCCTTCTAATTTTTCTTAGGCTTTCAGCTGAGTTGTTAGGTCTCTAGTGTGGGATTTCTCTAGGTTTTTGATGTAGGCATCTGGCGCTATGAATTTTCCTCTTAAGACTGCCTTCATTGTGTCCCACAAGTTTGGATATGTTGTAGATTCATTTTCATCAAATTCTAGGAAGACTTTGATTTCTTTTTAAATTTCT
The DNA here is from genome assembly GCA_004025045.1 of Sigmodon hispidus. Classification (NCBI taxonomy): domain Eukaryota; kingdom Metazoa; phylum Chordata; class Mammalia; order Rodentia; family Cricetidae; genus Sigmodon; species Sigmodon hispidus. Next base: position 23,152 of record PVIH01014488.1, on the reverse strand, counting down.
TCCTTGACCCAGAGATGGTTCAGCTGAATGATGTTTAGTCTCCATGAGTTGGTAGGCTTTCTTTGGGTTTGATGTTGTTGAACTCTAACTTTAGGCCTGGTGGTCCGATATGTTACAAGGGTTTATTTCCAATTTTTTGTATCTGTTGATATTTGCTTTACGGCCAATTATGTGGTCAATTTTGGAGAATGTTCCATGAAGAGCTGAGAAATATGTATATTCCTTTGCGTTTGTGTGGAAGCTTCTGTAGATATCTATTAAATCCATTTGCATAATAACGTCTTTTAGACTCCTTATTTCTCTGTTGAGACTCTGTCTGGTTGATCTATCCAGGGTTGAAAGTGGGTGTTGACGTCTCCCACTATTAGGGTGTAAGAATTGATGTGGGATTCAAGCTTTATCTGTGTTTCTTTTACATAAGTAGGTGCCCTTATATAAGGGGCATAAATATTCAAGATTGAAATCTCCTCTTGACCTATTCTTCCTGTGATGAATAAGTACTGACCATATTGGTCCCTTTTAATTTCTTTTAGCTTAAAGTCTACTTTGTTATATATTAGGATTGCAACCCCTGCTTGTTTCTTAGGACCATTTGACTGGAAAACCTTTTCCCAACTCTTTATTCTAAGCCTGTGTCTGTCTTTGCAGTTGAGGTGTGTTTCTTGTAGGCAACAGAAGGATGGCTTCTGTTGTATCCATCCTGTTAGTGTATAACATTTTAGAGGAGAGTTGAGACCATTGATATTAAGGGAAATTAGTGACCCTTGATTCATATTTCCTGCCATTTTTGTGGTAACTTTTGTATTTCCTTTCTCTGGGGTATTCTTCTGTGGAATTCTTGATTGTTTGTGATTTTGTTGGTGTGTCTGGGGTCCTTAGTTTGGAGTGTTTTCTCTAATTCTCTCTGTAGTGCTGGATTGCTAGATAGATATTCTTTCAGTCTGACTTTGTCCTGAAATACCTTGTTTACCTCATCTATGGTGATTGATAATTTTGCAGGGATAGTATTCTAGTTTGGCAGCCATGCTGTTTTAGCGTTTGTATAACTTATGTCCAAGGCTTTCTAGCTTAGATCATTTCCATTTCATAGTCAGGTGTTATTCTGATGGGTCTGCCTTTATATGTGGTTTGGCCCTTTTCTTTTGCAGTTCTTAAATTTTTTTCTTTGTTCTGTATGTTTTGTGGCTTGGTTATAATGTGGCGTGCTGACTTCTTTTTGGGGTCATATCTATTTGGTGTTCTGTAAACTTCATGTATCTTTATAGGCATTTCCTTCTGCAGGTTAGGAAAGTTTTCTTCTATGATTTTATTGAAAACATTATCTGTGCTTTTGAACAGGTATTCTTCTCCTTTTTCTATTCCTATTATTCTCAAATTAGGTCTTTTCATGGTGTCCCAGAATTCCTAAACACTTTGAGTTATGGCATTTTTAGTTTTACTATTTTTTTGACTGATATATCTATTTGAGCGACTGAGTCTTCCACTTCAGAGATTCTATCTTCCATCTCTTGAACTCTGTTTGTTATGCTTGTATTTGTGTTTCCAGCTTTTTTCTTCAGATTTTCTATTTCCATCTTTGCCTCATTTTGTGCCTTTTTTATTGCTTCTGTTTCAGCTTTTAGTTCCTGGCATGTGTCTTTCATAAATTTGTTCATCTCTTCCAATTTTTTGTTTGTATTTTCTTCTATTTTTTAAGGCAATTTTTCATATCTTCTTTGAGAGCTTTCATAATCATCATAAAGGAATTTTTGGTGTTGCTTCCTTTTGTTTCCTCTTCATTGCTCAGTTCAGATCTTGTAGTGTCGGATCACCTCTTTTTTCTGGAGTTACCTTGTTGTTCTTTAAATTATTATGTAAATTTTTGCAGTGGTGTCTGCCCATGGCTTCTGTGGTTCACGATTAGGTGGCTCCTGGTCAGTTGTGGTAATCGGGTTTGTTTGTCTCCTGTCACCTCTGAACAAAAGGTCTGCTCAATCTCTACCTCTGCTCTGGGCAGCAGACTGAATTTCAATTCTTCAATCCTTCTCTGTTTGAGCAGTTGGAGGCAGGTTGGCCATGCAAATTCCCTCAGCAGCACCTGGGGGGAGCATGGCAGTCAGAGTTTATCTCTGTCTGTTACAGAGTGTGTGGATACCTGCTCTATAAACAGCACCTGGTCCCAGAACTGGAACCAGAACCCTACTGGAACACAATATTCCCTGGCAGGGATTCAGGTGCTGGATCCTGCTGGACCCACCTCATCTTTGAACAGAGTCTGAGTCTGTCTATCAGAGTCCTCTGTCCTTGTCTGTTTGCTGAGTTGGAGGCATGTAGCTGTGCAAATACCCTCAGCAGCAGCTGGGGCAACCGTGGCAGTCAGAGTTTATCTTGGTCTTCTACAGAGTGTGTGGGGACATGCTTTACAGACTGCATCTGGTCCCGGAACCGGAACTGGAACACGACTGGATCACAGTTTTATCTGGCAGGGATTCAGGTGCTGGAGCCTGCTGGACCCACCTCACCTTTGGGCAGAGTCTCAGCATTTCAGCTCTTAAACTATGTGTCCTTTTTCTTCTGTTTTGATTCTTATTCATAATGTGGGGTGCATTTGATGAAGACCTCATTTATGACTGTGTCTTCTATTCTGCTTATTGTCCAGTTATGGGTTTCTTTATTGTCACCTGCTAAAAGAACAAGTTTGTATGACGTGCATTAAATGAGCCACTAATTCATGAGTATAAAAATATTTCTTTAGGGGTCATTTTATTAAAATTGTCTTGTACTAAAATTGTAGTAATTGGTTTTCCCTAATCCCATACATTATCTAATATCAGGTCCTTTCCTTGTCAGCAGGGTTGCATGGAGGTCCTCTCTCTTGAGAGTAGAGATTGAATGTAATGAAATTTTCACTGGTTTCTCCAATAACCTATGTGACATGATTAAACTGGTGTATTTTCTAGAGAGTTTTCTCTTGTTTTAAGGACTATTAACTATGTGATATTGGTGTTTTTGTTTTTTCTCTAGTAAAATTTTGAGTACCTTAAAACTCCATGACCACTATCCAATAGAGATTCAAAAGTGTCAAAGTAAAAATTAAGCTAATTCAAATAACAGAACATGTTTTTCAGGTGATAAAAATGTAGAATACTTTTATTCATTGAACGTGGGAATGAAAACTTGTACATTGGTGTGCTTCTTCTCAGAAACCTTGGAGTAGGTCTACCTTAGCATTAGGCTATGTAACTCTTGTCTATATACCAAAAGGGCTCTACATGCTGCTGTAGAAATACTTATACATGTTCAGGTCTGCTTTATATAAATTATCCAAAAATTAGAACTATCCTAGATGACCATAATGTGTTTAATGAAATAGAAATGTTGGTACACTTACACAATGGAATATTAACTATTAAGAAAATGCAATTATTGAATTCACAGATAATGGATGGAGATAAAGAAACAATGATGCTGAAGGAGGTCACACTGACAATAATGGACAAATATTGTAAATTTTATCTTATGTGTGAATATTAGCTATTATGACTCCAATGTGTATGTTGCAATGTGAATGGGCTAAGTATTTTTCTAGAAAGGGAATGTAGACTATATTGTTATAGATAGAACAAAGGACAATAAATTAGTAGATATGAAAATTGAGTGAGGTGGAAGAAAGAAGTCATGAAGGAACCATGAAGAGTCACAATTTACACAAAATTTCCTTTTATAAATACATATGAATCTTCACTACTGTAGAAAATTTAAAATTTGCACATATGTAAAAGTAATAGAAATACACCAAGTAATAGGAGAGTTCTTCCCCACACTCAAGTTCTCATAACATTCAGGAAAAAACTTTAGTGTCAGTATTGGATAAAATTTTGTTTAGCCCTTGGCCAATCAGTGTCCATAGAAACACCCAATCATCAAACACTAGTGCCATTGATGTTGTTATTCTATATGAAATAAACACAGTGATCTGTACCTCAAAATAACACTTATATACAACATCAACATGAAAAAAGTGAAATAGTAAATAGAAGCTTCACACTTACTGAGTAGTGTTCATGGTACTGGAGCTCTAAAAGAAGATGATTTTAATTATTTCCCCAGCTAGAAACCAAGTAATTGACAACCATGATGAGCCTTCAAAATATGTTTGTGCTTTAGTACCACAATGCTCTTCAAGAAACAGTCATTTTCTAATTTAATTTAAAGCATATACTAGGAGATGGATCCCATCCCTGACCACAGTGAAATGGCCAATAACCTTTCTTATATTGTTAATATAAAACACAATAGTGTTTCTTTATAAAGAAAACAGCAGTAAAATGACTCCTATTGATTGTCTGATAATCTCATATGTCTGTACCTCAGTAAATGCATTTCAGAGGAGCTTCACCTTGTAGTACATAGTAACTAACACAGAGATGGGTAATTGGACAATGTTGAGTGGGTGAGGGAATTTGGATTTCTCAATCTTAACTGGGATGTCTTCATCAAACCCCTGTCCCCAAGCATAAAAGGACACAGAAAGAGTATTAGAGCCAGATAGGATAGATGACTCCCTGGAAGCTTTGTTGTATGAATCAAAAGACATATGTTCATATAAAATTACAGAGAATATGGACACATACAGCAGACGTGCACAAGTACAATACAAATGGATTTTTGACACATAGAATGAAACGTAACAGAAATTCCCACCCAAAATAAATAATCTGTCTGAAGATGAAACCTTCTGGGCAAAAATTTGTTTTTAGCAATGAAGTGTTAGTGGGTTTATTATCCATACTTCAGAGCATTTCCTTGTGGATATTTGTTAGATATTTAATAAATCCTGAAATACTAGAGGCAGTACACAGTCAACTCCTAGGCTGACAGCTCAGGAAATCCTTGAACTTTGAATACAAGGATAAACACCTGAGTGTCAATCACACACACTTTTAATCCCAGAACAGGGAAAGGTAGGAGTTGCAACCTGCACCCTTAATCCCAAACCTCCAGAGAGATCTTCTGTTTCTGTGAGTTCAAGGCTACATGCCTTTAATCCCAATCTGGATGGGATAGGGTATAGAAGGGCTTATAGAAAGTCAGTAGAGACAGAATCAACTGGCAGAAACCAACAGCTGAAGAGACCAGGAGTGAGGCTGAGGAAGTTGCAAGACAGCTGAGTGAGAATTCACTGTGGTGCTTCCTTTCTCTGATATTTCAGCCTTCCCCGGATATTTACCTCAAAATCTTTTCTTACAACTCAAATTTCTGCTACTACATTTGGCACCCAACTATGAGGCACAAATTCCCCATCCTAAAAAAGCCACTTACTGACCAGAACAACATGTGACCAGAGGAGTAGTTATTGACTGCTTAGGCTGTTGAGTTAGCCTCCAGCTTTAGGCACACTCAGCCACATGTGTTTCAGATTCACTTTTATCTCAGTAAGTTTTTTCTCACACAGTGCCCTATTTCTCCTGGAAAGTGAAGATTTTTTTCACTTTCTGAACCCCTTCTTGGGCTGCTATCATATTAGGTTGCCCCACTTCACAAACATTTGAATCATCACTGACAAACATTTGTACATCACTGATTTGTGAGTACAACAGATACTTTTTAAAAGGGAAAATTTGTTTAAGGCAATGGAGAGTGCATGGTTATTCTGTGATCTTTCTCTAGAAGAATTGATATTATAACCAGTAAAGGGAAAAGTAAATAAAGTAGATGGGATTATCCTCATAATGTTTATTATCTTTATAATGTTTATTATGAATATTTTCATTTGACTTTTGTTTTATCATTGAAGAAGTCAATTAATGTGAATGCTAAAAAGGTCTCTAAAAAGTCTATTAAAAAGGAACTCAAAGATATTCAAACAGAAACAGAGAAGTTTAAAGAACAGACCTCAGCAAGGTCATGTAAAGCTACAGAAAAACAGCCTAATGTTATCAGATACCAACACTAGTATATGCAGTAACTGTTAAAAAAATTGCATGAGGATGAAGATATTAGAGAAGTTAATTGGGCATCAGTACATATGCTATAACTAAAAAGGTTTAGAGATGCGATTGTGACATATCAGATGCAGTAACCATTTGTAAAACAAATGTTGAATTCATTGTCTTCTTGCAACGGCATCACCCCTAAGAACTGATTAGATATAGTTATTGCTGTTTTAGGACCTTGACCACTTTGACAGTGGCAAACATGATGGAAGGAGGAGGCTAAAATAATAGAACAAAGTGGCAGAACCAGGGGCATAGAAATCTCCCAAGACCAAGTTCTTGGGGAAGGAGCATATTCTGATATTGAAAGGCAATCCCTATTTGATGGACACACTCTTGATTTATGCCACATGAGAGCACTAAATTCTTGAGACCAGACAGAAGAAGAAGGAAAGAAAATCAAGTCATTTACAAAAAATTCAAAGCCCAAAGGAAACTTTTACAGACTTTTTGCAGAGATTATCTGCAGCAGTAAATAGAATAGTACCAGATTTGGAAGCAAAGGGAATAATAATTGACTCCCTGGCATTTGAGAATGCTAATACATAATGGAAAAAAATTAATAAGACCATTAAAAGCAAGGTCAGCATCCTTAGAAGATTGGATTTGTGAAGCAAGTAATGCACATTCTTACGAAGGTGATGATAACTGGGTAGGAGAGATCATTTCCAGAGGTATAAAAAAAGACAAAATGTTAAATGCCATATTTGTGGAAGGCAAGGTCACACACAAAGAAATTGTAATCAAAGTATTCCCCAAAACAGTGGCTTTGTAATGAATAATCACAAGAGAACACTCCTCCCTCCTGGAATATGCAAGAGGCATGGAAAAAATAGACACTGAACACATGGGACAGACAAGTAAACTTTCCACCTTTAGGAAACACCCAAAGGGGGCACCATCAGTTTATGTCTTCTTACTGCTTCTATTTCAATTTTTAAATCTTGAAATGTTTCCTTCATCTGTTTGGTCTCCTTTTCTTGGTAAGCATAACCATCAAAATAAAAAGATGGAGAAGAAAATCTCTGCAGTGTAAGACTGAATAATAGAAGTAGATAGCTCAGTCAAATAAAACATTAAAACCAAAAAATTAACTAAAAAACATTAAAAAAAAATATGAGATAGCATGAAAAGACCAAACCTGAGAATATTTTGAATTGAAGAATACCAGCTCAAAGGCACAGGAAATATATTTAACAAAATTATAGAACAAAACTTTTGAAACCTAAAGGAAGAAAAGCCTATAAAGATACTACATCAAATAGACTAGACCCCCTTAAAAAATCTGCTTGCCACAAAATAATTAAGCCACTAAAGCCATAGAATAAAGAAAGAATACTATGAACTGCAAAGAAAAGTCTATGTTACCTATAAATGTGAACCCAATAGAATAATACCATATTATTCAATGGAAACACTGAAAGCAAGAAGGTCCTGGTGAGATGTTATACAGACACTAAAACATCATGGCTGCCCTCACAGTCTACTATCAGCATAGATGAAGTAAACAAGATATTTCACATAAAAACCAGATTTAAACAATATATATCAGTCAATCCAGCCCCAGATGAAGCACTAGAGGAAAAACTCCAGCATATAAAAACCAGGTACATCCAAGAAACCACATGCAATTGATAATCCCACAGAAGACATACCTAAAGAAGGAAAACACATACAAACTACCATCAAAAATAATAGAAATTAACAATCACTGGTTATTAATATTCTGTAAAATAAATGAACTCAATTCACATTTTAAAAATTGCACCATAATATGATGGATATAAAATCACAATCCACCCTTTTCCTTCATATAAGAAGCATGCCACGAGTTCAAAGATGGACATAGACTCAGAGTAAAGGGTTGGAAAAAGATGTTCCAATCAAATGGTTCTAAGAAACAAGCTTTGGTAGCCCTTCTAATAGCAAACAAAATAGACTTTAAACTAAAATCAATTAAAAGAGACCAAGGTAGACATTTCTTAGTTATCTCAGGAAAATTTCATGAAGATGAAGTTTTAATCCTGAATATTTATACTTCCAACACAAAGGCACCTACATATGTAAAAGAAATACTACTAAAGCTTAAATCTCATATCAATCCCCACAAATTAGTGGGAGACTTTAATAACCTATGCTCACCAATGGATAGGTCTATCAGAAATAAACTCCACAAAGAAATAAAGGATCTAAGAGAAATTATAAGCAAAATGGACTTAATAGATATATACAGAACTTTCCACCCAAACACAAAGAATTATACTGTTTTTCCAAAACCCCAAAGAACTTTCTATAATATTGACCATATATTTGGTCATAAAGCAAACTTCAATAGATACAAAAAATGAAAATAACTTCTTATATCCTATTATACCACAATGGTCCAAAGTTCCACAACCACCAAAATGACAGATAGCTTACAAATTAATAGAAACTAAACATTTCTCAATTACACCATACCTGAGTCAAGGAAAAATGAAAGAAGTCTTTCCAGAATTCAATGAAGATGAATAAACCCACAACATACATGAAATTATGGGACATAATGGAAGCAGTCTTTGGAAGAAAAATTCATAGCACTAAATGTCTATATGATAAATCTAAAGATATCTCACACAATAGATTTAACAACTTAGCTGAAAGCTTTAGAACAATTACAACTCCTCTAGAGAGATTAGATGGCAAAAATTAATCAAAATTAAAGATAAAGTCAATACAATTGAAACAAAGAGAACAATACAAAGAATGAGTCAAGGAGTTTGTTCTTTGAGAAGGTCAACAAGATAAATAAACCCTTATTCAAACTAATAAAAAAGGCAGAGAGAGAGAGAGAGAGAGAGAGAGAGAGAGAGAGAGAGAGAGAGAGAGAACGAACCCAAATTAACAGAATCAGAAAGGAAAAGGGGGACATAACAAGAGACACCCAGGAAATTCAGAGAATCATTAGGTCATACATTGAAAATATATTCTCCACAAAATTAGAAAATCTAAAAGAAATGGATAGATATTTGGACAGGTACCACTTACCAAAACTAAATCAAGTCCAGATAAATGACTTAAATAGACCTATAACTCCAAAGAAAATGAAGATCTTATTAAAAGTCTCCCAAGAAAAAACATGCTAGGACCGATGGTTTCAGTGCAGAATTCAACCAGACATTCAAAGAAGAACCAATACCAATACTACTGAAACTATGCCATACAAAAGAAATAATAGGAACATTGTCAAACTTTTTATGCACATACAGTTACCCTGATATCCATGCCTCAAACTATGTTATACAAGAGAAATAATAGGAACATTGCCAAACTTTTTATGATGATACAGTTACCCTGATACCCATGCCACCCAAAGATGCAACAAAGAAAGAGAATTACAGACTAATATTTCCCATAATCATTGATGCAAAAATACTCAATAAAGTACTAGCAAACCAAATTGAACAACATGTCAAAAAATCACTCACCATAATCAATTAGGCTTTATCCCAGAGATGCAGGGATGATTCAACATACAAAAAAAAATCAATATCATCCATCATATAAATAAACATAAAGGAGAAAAACTCACATGATCATCCCATTAGATGCTGAAAAAGCCTTTGACAAAGTCTGACACTCCTTCATGATGAAAATTCTAGAAACATCAGAAACACATGGAAAACATACATGTAACAAAGGCAGTATACACCAAGCTGACAGACAACATAAAATTAAATGGAGGGAAACTGAAAGCAATCCCACAAAAATCAGGAACAAAATAAGGCTGATCACTCTCTATATATTTACTCAATACAGTTGTCGAAGTTTTAGCTAAAGCAGTAAGAAAACAAAGGAGATTAAGGGGATACAAATTGGAAAGAAAGTATTCAAACTATCTCCATTTGCAGATGATTTGATCATATACATAAGTGACCCCAAAAATTGTACCAGGGAACTCATATATCAAAAATCAACTTTAAAATATAGTAGGATATAAGATTAACTAAAATATTCAATATCCCTCCTATACACAAATGATAAAAGATCTGAAAAAGAAATCAGTGAAACATCACCATTTCTAACAGCTGCAAATACCATTATATATCTTGAGGAAACTCTAACCAAAAAAGTAGGATACCTGCTTGACAAGAACTTTAAATCATTGAGAAAAGTGAAGAAGAAGATAAAAGAAAATAGAAAGATCTCCCACTCTCCTAGATAAATAGGATCAACATAATAAAAATGGCAGTGTTACCAAGAGCAATTTACAGATTTAATGCAATCCTCATCAAAATCCGAACAGAAGATTTTACAGACTTTGAAAGAACAATACTCAACTTCACAAGCAATAACAAGAAACCTAAAATTTTCAAAACAATCTTGTTAAATAATAGAACTTCAGGAGGTATCACCATTCCAGACTTGAAGTTATAATATAGAGCTACAGTAATAAAGTTAGCCTGCTACTGGCATAACAACATACATATGGATGAATGGAATTTAATCAAAGTTTCTGATTTTAATGCACACAGCTATGAATGCCTGATTTTTGACAAAGAGGCCAAAAATATACAATGGAATAAAGATATTATCTTCAACAGATGGTACTGGCATTACTGGATAATTGTATGTAGAAGAATGCAAATAGATCCATATCTATCACCCTGCACAAAAATCAAATCCAAGTGGATTCATGTCTGTAGTAGGTTTCTGGCCTGTTTGGCCTGTCACCTAGACCTGCAGACCCACAGTTTTACAGAAACACACAGGTGCATAAATTAATTTTTTCTGATTGGCCTAAGGAACAGACATATAACTTTCTAACTTTTTACTCTTAAATTAATCCATGATTCTATCTTGTTCATCCATGCAGCTTATTACCTTTGCTCAGGTACCATTTCAACTTTTTTTATTCTGTATCAGTATATCTGTATCTCATTGTGGTACCTCCGTGATGTTTCTCTGGCTTCTCTGTGGTATCTTTGCTCTGCTCTTCCTGTTCCCAGAGTTTTCTTAGTCTAGTAGCACCACCCACACTTCCTGTTTGCCTCTGTCTGGCCAAAAAGCTTTTATTAAACCAGTAGGAGGGACAAATATCTACAACTTACCAAAACATGCTCTCACAGCAAAAGTCCTCAGCATAAACTCAGCTACACTAAACTTGATAAAAAAAAGGAAGTGGAAAATAACCTTCAACATATTAGCACAGGTGACCACTTCCTAAATATAAAAACAGTATCACAGACAGTAAAAACAACAATCAATAAATGAGACCTCTGTAAACTGAGAAGCTTCTGTAAGATAAAGTACACAGTCAATAAGACAAAATGACAGCCTACAGAATGGAAAAATATCTTCACCAACCCTAATTCTGCCAGAGGACTAATATTTAAGATATATATAAAACTCAAGAAACTAGTGGGCAAACCCCAAATAATCCAATTTTAAAAATGAGGCTCAGCACTAAAAGGGGATTCTCAACATAAGAAGTACAAATGGCTGAAAGAAACTTAAATAATTGCTCAACATCTTTAGCCAGCAGAGAAAACCAAATCAAAACAACTCTGACATACCATGCTAAAATTGTCAGAGTGACTAAGATAAAAAACACCTATGACAAACTATCATGGAGGAGATATGATCAAAGAACAACACTCATCCATTGCTTGTGAGTGTGTAAACTTGTACAGCCACTTTGTAAAGTAGTATGGCGTTCCCTCAGAGAACTGGAAATTAATCTCCCCATGGATCTAGCAATACCACTATTAGGCATATATTCAAAAAAATGCACATTCTTATCCCAAAGGGCATTACTTCCGCTTTGTTCATAGCAGCATTATTTATAATAGCTAGAAGCTGGAAGCAACCTGGATGCCCCTCAACTGAAGAATGGATTAACAAAGTGTGATACATTTACACAATGGAGGACTATTCAGCAGTGAAAAGCAATGACATCCTAAAATTTGCTGGGAAATTAATGAATTTGAATGCTGTCCTCCTGAGTGAGTTAACACAGACCAAGAAAGGCAGGGTATATACTCACTCATAAAAAATTTTAGACAAAAAGCAAAGAATATCCAGGTAACATACTTAAACCTCTTTACAGCTTGTGAACAGTAGGAACTAAGCAGTAAGAAAAAATGATATCCTAAAATTTGCAGACAAATGGATATATTTGGAGAATATCCTCCTGAGTGAGGAATCACAGACTCAGAAAGATAAGTAGGGGATGTACTCACTCATTAGTGAACTCTAAACAAAAAAAGCATGCCCAAGATGCAAGCCACAACCACTGAGCAGCTTGGAATTGGTAACACCTTGAATTGACACCTTGGATCCACTTCCCCTAGAAGAACACCTGACTCAGTCTTGATGTCGGAGGGAGAAAACTGGATTTGCCAGGAGTAGAGGCAATTTTTCAGGTTTTACTGGCTCTTAGACATCCTGCTCATAGCTCTTTACAGGAAGTTATTTCTTCCTGGATTTCTAAAATTTAAAAAGCTGCAGCCTAATCTTTATGGAAGCAACTTTCCAGGAATGAATGTTCTTTGAGGGATTATAGTCAATGATGGGTAAAACCTTGTTAGGCAAGACAACCTAAGACAGGAACAGTTCAATTTCCATGTCCTTCTGAGGCAAGGTCAAGAAGATCATGTCAAAGAACTGTGACTCTCACTGATAACTCATGTAATAAAAATAAAGGGTGGATATAGTAAGGCAGTTTTTTATAGGGCCAAAGAAATTGGCTTTAACAAGTTTCTAAGGCATTCACATAATGTACTTCCTTATGAGGCAACTGGAAATCTGCCTGAAGTCCTAGAAACAGAAGCTGTCCAAAATTTCCTATTACTAGGAATCTGCCTAGTGACAGACACTGTCAGAACTCCTCATGGTGCTCAACCAATGAGGAACAGCCATGCAATATTACCAGATTCTGACAGCCTAAGTCCTGGGAGAAGGATATATAAGGCTCTACCCATTCTTGAATAAATGAGTCATTTCCTTTTCTACTAATTCTTGGGTTCTGTGTCATTGACTTCATGGCTACTTGCTCACTTCCTTAAGGGAAGTGTTAGGACCCAGCAACAGTTGTATATTATTTAAATCTAGTTTTGTCTTAGAAAGTATTACTTAGTTTGTCTATGACAACTGAGAGTTTTGCTGTTCATAGTCTGGGCTGGCATCCATGGCCTCCTAGCATTCTTTATAGTCTCCATTGAGAAGTTGATGTTAGTCTAATGGATCTACCTTATAAGTTACTTGGAATTTTTACAGCTCTTAAATTTTCTTCATTCTGTACATTTAATGGTTTGATTATTATGTATTGAGTGGAATTTTTGGGGTGTGGTGTGTTTTTTGTTATGTAAGCTTCTTGTATCTTCATAGGTATTTCCTTCCTTAGGTTGTGTGCTGTTGTATTGTATATTCAACAAAATAATCTAGAATATCAGGATGTAGTGTCCCATTCTCTTAATCTCTTTATTGGGGAGGCAGAGATCTTCTGGAACATTCTGAGTTCATAGCCAAACAGAGACAGATGGTGATGATACCCACTCTTAATCTTAGCACTAAGAATGTTTATTCAGAAATTGAACTAAATGACAAAAGAAAGAAAAGGAGAAGGCAGAAGTTCTGCCCTTTGCCTTCTCATATAGTTAGTCTGAGGAATTTTTGAAGTATGACCTACTGTGTGAGATTTGGTTGTGGTTTTTTCTATGTTCCTCTGTTTATCAATATATGACTCTGGGTTTCAATATCTGACTCTGGGTTTCATTATAATAAATTAAATTTGGGATTAAGATTGGAAAAGTGTTCTATAACTTTGGTGAATATATTTTCTGTTCTTTTAAACTGCCATTCTTATTCTATTCCTATTATTCTTAGGTTTGGCCTTTACATGGTATCCCAGATTTCCTGCATGTTTTGTGTTATATCTTTTTTTGATTTTATTATTTTATTGACTGTCAAAACTATTTCCTCTATTATATCTTCCATACCAGACATTTTCTCCTCCATCTCTTGTACTCTGTTGATTATGCTTGCATCTGTAGTTCCTGTTTATTTATTTAGATTTTCAATTTTCAGTACTGTGGTGCTACATTACATTTTTAATAAAACTTGAATATGGGAGAGACAGCACACAGTCAAATCCTAGGCAGACACCTCAGGAATTTCTTGATCCTTGAGTACAAGGACAAACACCTGATATTCAACAACATACACCATTAATCCCAGCACAGGTAAAGCCAGGAGTGGTGACCTACATCCTTAATTTCATAACTCTAGAGACAGTACTTTCTCTGTTTCTGTGAGTTTGAGGCTAGCTAGGAAATAGAGTATTTCATACCTTTAATCCTAACCTGGATGACATACAGCTGATGAGAAGGGTAATTAAGGGCTCATAGGAATACAAGAGAAGTGACAGGTGGAAGAAATCTGCAGAAGCAATCAGGAGTGAAGCTGAGAAAGTTGCAAGACAGTTTGGTGAGAATTGATTGTGGTGCTTCCTCTCTGTGATATTTCAGCCTTCACCCAATAATTGGTTCTGAGTCGCTTTCCTTACAATAGGAATTCATGCATCACTTGATATCCAACATGGGGCCCAGATTCCCCCCAAAAAGCTGCTTACTGGCCAAAACAACATATGACCAAAGGAGTGATTACTGGCTGGTTAGGCTGTTGAGTTAGCCTCCAGTTTTAAGCAGACTCGGACACATGTGTTTCTGTTTCACTTTTATCTGAGTGTGTTTTTCAGACAGTAGTCTCCTTCTACTGGTGGGTTTTGGGTTCTTTCTCTTTTTGGACCCCTCTTTGAGATGCTTTCACACTAGGTGCTCGGAACCAAAGGGCTAAAGCCACCAATGTCTTAAGCTATACCTTGAATTTGGTCAGATTCCTTTTACTATGAGTCAAGTATCTTCCCAGAGAACAGGTGGCTCCCTTCTGGTTAGGTAATTGACTGATAATTGATAGACTTCCATAGTATCTCATCTTATTTAGCAAAACACCTTTTAACTGTGGAATTTCTTCACCCTATGTGTCTACTTGCACTTCCCCTGCTCCTTTGAGTTTCTATTTAACTGCTTGTTAAAAAACAAAGTTTTAGAACTTTTGTCTTGCTCTTGTTTCTTTGTGTTTCTTATCCCTCCATTTGTTTGCCCCTACTTTAGTTCCACATTGAAGACCCAACTGGATGGGGCAACTAGGTAGCTGCCCCAATTCACAGCCATTTGAATTGTCACTGACAACTAGATTGATGAGTAGTACAGATATTTTTTTAAAGAAGGGGGAAATTTGTTTAAGGCAATGGAGGGTGTTTGGTCTTTCTGTGATCTTTCTCTAGACAATTTGATATAGGAACCAGTAAAGGAAAAGATAAATAAATTAGATGGGATTATCCTCATAATGTTTATCATAAATATGTTTGTTTGGCTTCTGGTTTATCATTGAAGAAATCAATTAGTGTGAATGCCAAGAAAAGGTCTTTAAAACACCTATTAAGAGGAAACACAAAGATATTCAAACCCAAACAGAGTAGTATAAAGAACACACCTTAGAAATGACATCTAAGGATATAGAAAAACAGCTTAATGTTATTAGACAGCCACCAATAATATATTCAGTAACTGTTAAAAAAATTGCAAAAGGATAAAGATATTAGAGAAGATAATTGGTCTCCAGTACAAATGCTAGAACTAAAAAGTGTTAAAGATGCGATTGTAAAATATGGGATACATTCACCATTTGTAAAACAAATGCTCAACAGTTGGTCATCTTGCAACCAGATCACCATAAGGACTGGTTAGATATGGTTACTGCTGTTTCAGAAGAAGGACCACTTTTACAGTGGAAAACTTTGGAAAGGAGGAGGCTAAAATAATAGAACAAAAAGCAAAGCCAGGGCCATAGATGTCTCCCATGATCAACTTCTTGGGAAAGGAGAATATTCTGGTATTGAAAGGCAGTCCCTATACAATGATCACACTCTTGATTTATGCTGCATGGCAGCACTAAATGCTTGGAATCTGATAGAAGAAGTAGAAAAAAAAACAAGCCTTTAACAAAATAATTCAAACCCCCAAGAAAACTTTTACAGACTTTTAGCAGAGATCATCTGCAGCAGTAAATAGTATAATACCAGATTTGGATGCAAGGCAAATTATAATCAAATCCCTGGCATTTGAAAATGCTAATACACAATGTAAAAAAATTAATAAGACCATTAAAAGCAAGGTCAGCACCTGAGAGGGTTGGATTAGGGAAACAATTAATGCAGATGCTGATGAAGGTGATCATAATTGGGTAGAAGAGATCATTTCTAGAGGTATAAAAAAAGACATAAAGTTAAATGCTGTAACTGTGGAAGATAAGGTCATATTCAAAAATTATAATCAAGGTGTTCCCAGAAATAATACCTTTGTTAGGAGCAATCCCAAGAGAACACCATTCTGTCCTGGAGTATGCAGGAGGTGTGGAAAAAGTAAACATTGGACTACTGAATGTCAATCAACAAGGGACAAACAAGGTAACATTTTGCGATCAGGAAACACCATGAGGGAGCCTTTGAAAGCTTTCAAAGCCCCCATATCAAATCCAATTCAGGCTTTTCCTGTCATTTCAAAAGAAACCCCTTAGCAGAGTGATCAAAAAACATAATGCCTATTATAAAAAAGCCTGTTGCTCTGGACAATAGAAAACCTTTAAAAGAAAGAGAAAAATCAGGATAGACTACAAACCAAAACTGGTAAAGATTAGAAAAGAAACCTCTCCAAAGTTAGGTTTGGGAAAGGGTTTTTGCTTTTGTTTCCACAGGTGAAAAATAGTTATTGTCACCATCAAAATTAATAAAAACTCAATCTGAACCAGAGAAACTTTATGAAAATAAGAATTGAGGGCTCATATACCCATATTACAATACTTTAAATTGTAAGAAAAAACAAAGGGTTGGGGCAGGCTTATACTTTTGTCTTTACAGAAAACCAGAAATAACCATCTTCAAGAAGTTAAAAGACCTTTTATATCTATACATCTACAATAGTAGGGATGCTATGCAGAAAAATTCAGAAGCAAAAGAATATCGGATCTATTGGTACCAATATATACTACATGGTAAAATCTTCCTTCTTAAACTCTATCTTTACTCACAAGTTAAGTTGAAGACCCAGTTAAATTATAAATTAAAGCTGGCTTTAGAGTTGGAGTGTGGCTCTCTCCTCTAAATCCAAGCATACATGTTAAAGGAAAATGCAAAATCTCTGTATCATATCACAAGAGCCACCTGATATGGGACAGAAGAATGACTAGAAAGAAGGGACAATCCTAATGTTATTATTCTTATTCTGAATAAATATATATGTAGTTAGCTTCCTGTATACTGTGTTGGGTTTTAGTCTCTTATCAGTTTTTTTTTTCCAGTGATCCATGACAATGCCTAATTGCAAAATAGAAGTATCCAAAAGGAAAATGGTGCCCCAAAACAATGATTTCACTTGGACTATGACAAAGCCACTAGGCTGACAAACACTAACCTAAAATCAGATTTGGACTACAAACTGTTCAGGACAATTTGAGGTGGCTAGCTGAGATGAACCAGCTTGACAGACTACTCTAGCCAGAACCTGAGACAAGCCACATGCTTTCTTATTATGCCTAGAGTAGATAACAAATGATACAACTACATATTTCAGGACTTGGCAATTAATAAAACTTTTCTTATTAGGATCCCCTAAAGATCCTGTCACCCCCAGGCAGCAGGAAGTAAATGTAAGGACATGACACCCATGTTCCCAAGAGGTGAGGTGTGTGGTTTTTGGTCTTTCAATGGGTTATAGATGATTGTCTTTGTTTAGGGTAATTGGTTAAAAATTATTATTGGTTGTAATTAGAAAAAAAGCTAAACAGGAGAGATTAGACACAGGGTCCTTGTATTTTTTTTAAAAAAAGAAAAAAAATGGAATATACATAGAATAGGATATAAGAATAGATTATTGTATCTACTTAAAAAAAACAAGAAACAACTAGCTTCAAATACTTTACATTAGATTTGATTTTTTGTATATTGTATACAAATTGTGTATATTGATATACAGTGGACATTAATTTTGTCACTGTACATATATCACTGTTTTTCAAGGTTATACTTACACAGTTCATCTAAAAATTTAATACAAATTGCTAGTCCAGGAAAGTTATTATTACCAACTACTTAGGATATAAGAGAACAAGTTAGTAGTTAGACATGACAATCAAACATATAGTCATATTACATATGTTTTCAAGATCAGATATCTTCTTCAAAAACTTCAGAGATCCATAGAATTTGGCATTAAAGATATTTAAAAAATAGGTTTGCCCACTTTCAGGGCAAGTTACATCATCATAGACAGACAGATGCCAAACCATGTTCAGAGCAAACTCATAGGTGAGGGAATTTCAGTTCCTAGGCTGCCCTCATGGAGAATCCCTCTTCAGGGGCAAGGTCAAATATAAGTTTCTGATCTCAAACTTGCTAGCAAAATGTTCCTAGGCTAAAACTGGGAGAGAACTTCCCCAGTGATCCCAAGAAAAGGGACTTCCCATGGCCAGGCCCCACTACCAGGGTGAGCTGCATCATCATAGACAAATGGGCACCTAACCATGTCCAGAGCAGAATCAGAGGTGAAGAGACTTCAGATCATGGACAACCCACAAAATGAATCTCACTCAGGGGCCAGGGTCACACACAAATTCCTGATTTCAGACTCTCACTAGCAGACTAGCCATAGGCTGAAACTGGCAGGGGCTTTCCCCAGCGATCCCTAGTAAAAAGGACCTCCCATGGCTGGGCCCCATATCCAGGGCAAGGTGCATCATCATAGATGTACAACAGCCTTCAGAACTCAAACCCATATCCAGAGCAAAGTCAGAGATTGTGCAGACCCTGTGTTCTGAGCAGACAGGAGACATGCAAGCCCTCTAGCCACAACTGACTAAAAGCTGACTAAGTATGAACCACTGAAACACTGGGCAGACAACAGTGCAAGAATACATATGATAAAATAAAGAACAACATGGCAACACCAGAAGACCTCGTGGTTCTACAACACCAAGACCTAAACAGAGCAATGAAAAAGAAACAGAAGGAAACAACAGCAAAAACACCTTTATGAAGATTATTGAAGCCTTAAAAGAGGATATAAAAAATTCCCTTAAAATAGAAGAAAATACAAACAAAAAATGGCACAAATAAACAAATCCTTAAAGAAAACTAAGATAAGGAAAACCAAAAAAATGGAAGAATCATTCCTGGAACTAAAAATTGAAATAGGCACAATAAAATGGCACTAAACAAGGACAAGGTGGAAATAGAAAACCTAAAATAAAGAGCTGGAACTACAGATACAAGCATAACCAACAGAATCCAAGACATGGAAGAGAGAATGTCTGGAGTGAAAGACTCAGTAGTGGAAATAGATACATCAGTCAAAGAAAATACTAAAACCAAAAAAGTCATAACACAAAACATTCAGGAAATTTGGGACACCATGAAAAGATTTAACCTGAGAATAATAGGAATAGAAGAAGGAGAAAAATACCAACTCAAAGGCACAGATAGTGTATTCAATAAAATCATACAAGAAAACCTTCCCAACCTAAAGAAGGAAATGCTTATAAAGATACAAGAACCTTACAGTACACCAAATAAATTAGACACCCAAAAAGTGCCTGCTCGCCACATAATCATCAAACCACAAAATATGCAGGACAAAGAAAATATTTTAAAAGCTGCAAAAGAAAAAGACCAACTTATAAAGGCAGACCCATCAGAATAACACCAGAGTATTCAATAAAAACAAGGAAAGCAAGAAGGTCCTGGTCAGAAGGTATACTGACACTAAAAGAACATGGCTGCCAACCCAGACTACTATACCCAACAAAACTATCAATCACCATAGATGGAATAAGCAAGATATTTCATGAGAAAAAACAAAGTTAATCAATACCTATCCACAAATCCAGCCCTTTTGAAAGCATTACAGAGATACTCAAACCTATGGATCCCAGATATACCCTAGGAAGCACAAACAATAGATAATCCCAAAGAATAAAAGCCCAAAGAAAAAAATACATATAAGCTACCACTAAAAGTAACAAGAAATAACAATTACTGGTCCCTAATACCCATTAATATTAATCAAAAGACTCAATACAGCTATAAAAAGACATACCCTAACATGATGGACACAACAGAAACCATCCTTCTGCTGCATAGAATAAACACACTTCAACCCCAAAGACAGACACAGGCTCAGAGTAAAGTTTTGGAAAAAGATTTTCCAATCAAATTGCCTTAAGAAACAGGCTGGTATTGCCATTCTAATATCTAACAAAGTAGACTTCAAACTAAAATCAATTAAAAGAGACTAGGATGGACATTAATTACTATTCATTTCAAGAAAAATTGATCAAGATGAAATTTCAATACTGAATATTAATGCCCCTAATATAAGGGAACCTACATATATATAAGAAACATTATTAAAACTCAAAACCCACATAAATTCTTACACTCTAATCATGAGAGACTTCAATACCCCACTTTCACCCTTGGATAGGTCAGCCAGACAAAGCCTCAACAGAGAAATAAGGAGTCTAACAGAGTTTTATGTTGCAAATGGTTTAATAGATATTTATTGAAGCTTCCACCCAAACACAAAGAAATCTATATATTTCTCAGTACCACATGGAACTTTCTCTAAAATTGACTACATACTTGGTCATGAAACAAATATCAATAGATATAAAAAATGGAAGTAATCTCTTGCATCATATCAGACAACCACAGCCTGAAGTTAGATTTCAACAACATTAAAAAATACAGAAAGCCTACCAACTCACGGAAACTAAACATCACTCAACTCAACCACTTCTGGGTCAAGGAAGAAATTAAGAAGTAAATCAAAGACTTCCTAGAATTTAATAAAAATGAATCCACAACATATCCAAACTTATGGGACACAAAGAAAGCTGTTTTGAAAGGAAAATTCATAACACTAGATGCCTATATGAAAAACCTAGAGAAATCTCACACTAGAGAACTAACAGCTCAGCTGAAAGCCTTAGAACAATTAGAAGCAAACTCACCTAGAATCAGGAGATGGAGGGAAAAAAATCCAATTCAGAGCTGAAATCAATACAATTGAAACAAAGAGAACAATACAAAGAATCAATGAATCAAAGAGTTTGTTCTTTGAGAAAGTCAACAAGATAGATAAACCCTATTTAAACTAACCAAAAAGTAGAGAGTATCCAAATCAACAAATCCAAGAATGAAAAGGGGGTCATAACAATAAATTCCCATGAAATGCAGAGAATTATTAGGTCATACTTTGAAAGTCTATCCTCCACAAAAATGAAAAACCTAGAATAAATGGACAGCTTTCTCAACAGGTACCACTTGTCAAAATTAAATCAAGATCAAATTAAATAACTAAACAGAACTATATACCTAAAAGAAATTGAAGATATTATTATTAAAAGCCTCCCAAGTAAGAAAAGCTCAGGTCCAGATGGTTTTATTGCAGAATTCTACAAGACATTGAAAGAAGAACTAATACCAATATTCCTCAAAATGTTTCATAGGGCAGAAACTGAAGAAATATTGCCAAACTCTTTTTATGAGACCAAAATTACCCTAATACCCAAGCCACCCAAGAACGCAACAAAGAAGAAGAATTACAGACTAAATTCTCTCATGAATATTCATGCAAAAATTCTCAACAAAATTATGGCAAACATATGAAACAACATATAAAAAATATCATTCTCCATGATCAAGTAAGCATCATCCCAGAAATGCAGGGATGGTTCAACATAGGAAAAACTATAAATATCATCCATCATTTAAACAACCTGAATGAAAAAAAAACAAATGAATATGGACTTAGATGCTGAAAAAATACTTTGAAAAATCCAACACTCCTTTATGATAAAAGTCCTTGAGAGATCAAGAACGCAGAAAAATATCTAAATATAATAAAGACAATTTACAAGAAGCCAACAGCCAGCATCAAACTTATTGGAAAAATATTTAAAGCAATACCACTAAAATCAGGAACTAGACAATGTTGTCCCCTCTCCCATTATATGTTCAATACAGTTTTCAAAGTTTTAGCTAAAGCAATAAGAGAACACAAGGCAATTAATGTGATACAAATTGGAAAAGAAGTGAAACTATCTCTATTTTCAGATGATATAATTGTATGCATAAATGACCCAGAAAATTCTACCAGAGAACTTCTACAGCTGATAAACACCTTGTTTCAGCAATGTAGCAGGATACAAGATTAACTCAAAATAATCAGTAGCCCTCCTATAAACTAAAGAAAAAAGGGCTGAATAAGAAATAAGGGAAACATCACCTTTTATAATAGCTGCTAATACCATTAAATACCTTGAAGTAACTATAACCAAAAAATTAACAGATATATTTGACAAAAACTTTAAATCACTGAAGAAAGAAATTGAAGAGGATATCAGAAAATGAAAAGATCTCCCATGTTCCTGGTTAGGTAGAATCAGCATAGTAAAAATGGCAATCCTACCAAAAGCAATCTACAGATTCTATGCAATTCCCATGAAAATCCCAAAACAATTTTTACAGACCTTGAAAGAAGCAGGGTATGTCCTCACTCATTATTGGAATCTAAAAAATATGTAAAAAGAGAGAGATCTCATTGTACACAATAACTCAAGGCTAGACCATAGCTAAATGACACAATGCCTCACTTCCACATTGATGGCTTCTGGCAATGTTGTGGGTAAGGAAAGACTTGTTTTCTTTAAGTGTCTGTCCACAGGAAGTTTGATTATGCTCCAGTAAGTAAATGAGTAGCATGAAAGGGCAGTTTTGTTAATGGAGAGATCGTAAGAGGGGGCATGATTCTAAGAGGTATGATATCTGAGTTTGATAGGTTGTATAATGTGAAGACACCAAATAGTATATATATGAATGAAATTCAAGAAAATCAAAAGAAAATCAAAAATATATATACGTATATATATAATTTTTTAAAAAGAAAAAAGACATACTATGATTAATATCAGGGTTTCACTGGCTTTGTAACTTGTACAGGCTTTGTTTATTTTTTTAAGTTTTATGGAATTATATATGTATTTATCTTAGTTTTTTTAAGTTATAATAGAATTCTGTAGTA